>JAOQMP010064741.1:0-10455 GCA_027563575.1 Erythroxylum pedicellare | reverse complement strand
GTAATGTATGTATAATAATAGTGAATGACTATTCTACCCTTTATATAACAAAATAGATGTTAATAGAAATGTATTGTCTTGCTGCTTGTTATTAGGATTGAGGGTATAACTGGTATTATAAAAAATTATTGAGGGTATATTAGGTGATACATATTTATCATTTTGCATTCTATCCTAAATCTCTCAAATCGGAGGTAACTCATTTTTACTATTTAGGATAGAATCGGATGTAATATGAAACCCTCCTATTTCATTCTATTCCATTGCAGTCCATTATACACCCTACTCCTAAACGATGGAACAATATTACATTCTATTACTAACCGCCCAACCAAACATAGCCTTAGTTTAATTCAAATTATATTTCTAATAAATTTGAAAAGGTGTTTTCTAATTTGTTCAAAGGGTTATTTATTAGAATGCTTTGGAATTTAGTTTAATTTTTCAAATAGTTGAATATTTAAATTAAATTAATTATCAAATCAATTCCAAAGTTAAAGTAATTATTTTTCTTAATATGACTAAGATTAATAATTAGATTGATTCCTAATTAATTTTAGAAATTAGTTTCAAAAATTATAATTAATTAGTTTCATTTTGATTGAAATTAATTAATTAGACTCCTTAAAATTTAGAAAAGTATTTTACTAAATAATTAATAAATTATTTATTAATATATTTATTTATTTCAATATAATTGAGTTAAATTAAATTTATGGCTTTATTTATTTAGAGAATTATTATTAAATTTATTTAAAATTTGTTTCTTCATTTATAAATAGTAAGTTTCTTGATTTTTAGAAAAAGTATTTTTCTTAGTTAAAATGTAAGTGCTTTCATTTATTAATTAAGAAAATTGTGTTTTCTTTAACATTTTGAAAATTAGTTTTCTAACTTTTTAAAGAAAGATTTTCAAATTAATTAAGAAATCAAACTCTAAATAAATAATATAAATCACTTTCTTAATTAAATTTAAAAGTGTTTTATTTATTTTTAAAAGTAGTTTTCTTTTGATATTAGAAAACATTTTTCTAGTTAAGGAAAGTAATTTCTAATGATATTAGAAATAGTTTTCTAATTAGATTAGAATGTGTTACTTATGTAATTTTGAAAAATGTTTTTCTAAATTATAATTAGTAAAAAACATAATTTATTGAAAATTGTTAAAAGAGTCAAGATAATTAGAAATAGATTCCAATCGGATTTTTAAATTGTTTTCAAATTAAATTGAATTTCTATTTGCAATAGGAATTTGCTATATTTAAGAATCAATGAGTTCAATCTAATTTAATTTTTCCAAGGAGTTGGAAATATTATTTTAAATTATGAAGATCAATAACTAGAATCAAACAAAGCTTGATATTTTATTGCATATAATTTGATTATCAATGCATCAGTAGTAGACTTTATTTATATGTTTGATATATATATTAGATGCATGTTAAATTGTATGTTTTATTAATATGTGTCGTTAGGCGTATACGAATTAGATTCTTATTTTAATTTCAATTTTAATAATCAATCCCTTAAAGAAAGTTAATTAACTAAATAAGTTTATTTATTATAATACTTTTAAAAGACACAACTACATCCTAATAATTCCGCTTATACAAAAGAAATTTCATAACAAAATATACATATCATCAATGCTCATATAATGTCCTCTTTAACCACATTAGTAAGAAACAACATCAAAACATAAGAAAATAAACTCTTAATACATTCCTAGAACCAGACAATCAACATTTAAAAGTTGAACATTATTTTCCCTGATAGAAATCATGATCATCAAAATATATTTAATAGTGAAATTTTTAATGGTGAAACCAGATTAGACAAATCCTCACAATTTTCAGTTAGACAACCCCTATTTCATTTTGTAATACTTTTAAAGTAATCCTAATTTGGCTTTTACACATCTAATTCAATAAAGACATATATCTTAACATAATTCAACTAATAAAACAACTTTTTAGAAACTAATGAATCATTAAAAGAAAATTTCCGGATCTATCATAATGTATATTAATCATGTTTTGATGAACATTTTCATATGTAATATTTAATACATAGTTCTTTTGAGCACAATACATTAAGCTATAGTATTTTTCAAGTTGATAAGAGATTAAACATACATAATGAAGTACATCTAAAGGAAAATAAAAACTTGGAGAGCTTCGACGAAATTTCTATCAAAGTACAAAATTACATAAACTTTATCATTCTTCATTTCAACTCTTTATTTTATTGAGAATCAATCATTATGTTCAATTTTAAATTGATATATATCCAATTATCCTCACATATAAGTTTAAGTTTATCAATGAACAGAAATTAAGGAAAAAATCTAAAACCAAAACAATTCAAAATAAAGAAACCTAATAAATTTAACTAAGTCAATACATATATATAAAAAATGCAGTTCAAATTGAGTCTAGAAATAATATATATATATATATAACCTAATATTCACAAGTGAACAAGAATGTTTCAAAATTTAGATTAGTCATGCAATTTCTATATATTCGAAATAATTCGAGACATTTAACAAGTTAAATGCAGAAAACCAACCAGTTGGTTTCTACTTGTTGCTTTTCACTCTTAGAAATTAAACTATCTCAATAAAAACACGTTAAGCATAAGGAAGCACGATCAACAATCAAAATTTGTCAGACAAACAACAAAATTCCAATGCATATGACTCCAAATAAATCACTAATTCCACTTATCATATTCAAATAATCAATGATTTATCCAATCAAATAAGAACATGAATGAAAAAATAAAAAATTATAAAAATTAATGGTATTAAATCATCTCAAAATAACTTGAATTAATCCAAAAGAAATAATATCCCAAATACTCAAAACAATATGCCTAAACTAAAAAATTAACGATTAATCATAACTAAAACTTGGAAAATTAGAAACAAGGGGAATAAGGTTTTACAAAAATCTCATTAACGTGCTCCATTTTTAGACCTTGGACCAACCCTTCTACAGTTTGAAAAATTCCTCTGCCAACCTTAAACCATCTCAAAACAGGTGGGAGTTAGTTCCCTATCACCCCCAATCACTCATTGGAACGATCTTAGCTTTAACTCGCCATAGAAGAGCGCCAAATCTCTCATACCAACCTCTTCTTTGCGTGATTGCTTGTTCATCTTTCTTCTCCCAAATTGCTACCTTTTTATAGCATCAACAACATCTCACATACCTACATGTTGTTGGATCTACAATAGGTTTCTACTTATCCCTTCCATTTTGAAGAGATTTAATAAAGATAAAGATGTCGAGTGGGATTTTTGCTACTGTTGCATGTTTTGTTCCTCTTACTTATATTGCATTTTATTTTATCCAACTGCATATTTGCTTCCTTTTGCTACTATGTTTTCCTTCCTTTTGCTACTGTGTTTTGTCGTTTTCCTCTGATTGTGTGTTGCGTTTTTATCTAGTTGCTTTACTGTGCTGCATCGTTTTGTCCAACATATTATGGCCGGTGAAGTGAGCTGAGTCTTGGTTTGTTTGGGCTACTGTTTGGCTATATTTCTAGTAGGTTGCTACTTAATTCTAGGCTTTCTTCTAATTGAACTTCATTTTAGGCCAGATTTTCTTCTAGTTCCTTTTCTTTAAGTCCACCAAACCTACAACAAAATATTTAATATAATTTAAACCCTTTTTAGAAATAAAATATAAAATTAAATAACTTGAATAATTAATAATAAAATGTGATAATTTAACCCAAATGTGTTATGTAAATAATTTAAAACAATATAAAATAAAAGTGTAAAGTATAATATAATTTCTACTTATCAAATTCCCCCACACTTAGCTTTTGGTCATCCTCAATCAAAACAACATTATAATGCAAAATATGAATCTAGTTTACCACGATAACTCATATAGAAGAAATTTGATTAAGAAAAATTAAACAACAAATCAGAAATTTTATTTACAAAAATCATAATGCCTTAGCATATTTGCAATCGTTTTAATCAATCTTTTAAAGCATCTTTAAAATTTCAACTTTAACCTCACACTTTAGAGATATTTACACCTTATCTTAATAAATTTAGTCTATAAGCAATGACGGTATATTAATTATAAATACAACGCATCTTTGTTTTACTTGAATTCAAGTTTTTTTTAATTTCTAGCTCTTAACACAATAGACATATTACCCTTTGTGCTTGGTTCATCTTCTTACATTACTTATGATCTTAGAGGAGTACTTCGTCCCTTATTTTTAAGTGTTTCCCTAGTAACCTTTTTTTTTTTTGAAGAGGCACTTGATTATTAATAATAACATTTTTATAGAAAATTAAATTTTCAAGGTCACATCAAGTATTTCTCCAGTAATCAAAAGTAAATGAAAATTATCAAGGATACTAGACATTATTAAGTTTATAAAAGTCTGACCTTAATGCCATGTATTTAGAATATGACTTTAAATTAATTATAAACTAAATTTATTAAATGAGGGTTAATTCTCTTAAATTTGAACTTAAAATTAAACAAAAGAGTTTTAAAACTTATTATGTTAAATAAAATAACCTAGGAAACTTGTTAATCCTTTAACCATAATGTTAAAGTTAATCTGATTAATTCTTTTAGAGGTTATTGTGGTAATAAAAACTAAATGTCTTTTAGAGTTTATTGTGGTAATAAAAACTAAATGTATGCATATCAAACAAAATAATGTCAAATTGTGGTAATAAAAACTAAATGCATGCATATCAAACAAAATAATGTCAAAACCAACTAGCCTAACAAGCAATCCAATTTCCTAGACAAAATTTTCGCCCTATTTTTTCTTTTTCAAATTTTACATATAAAACACACAAAAAACAACTAGGTTGTCTTTATATTCCCCCTCCCCTATTTAAACTTTACATTGTCCTTAATGTAACAGCTAAATGCAACAAAAGGATTATCAAAACAAACAGATAAAATAGCAAAATATTTTGATTTGATTGATTTTTTGGGAAAATAAATAGTTGTATAAAAAATGAGCTAAAGAGAGAAATTCAAATTTGATTTTTGTTGTCTTCGGTTGCCTTCCAAGTAATGCCTTTGGTTTATATCGTTAGCTTGACATCCTCCTCTACTGTCAAGGTTCCTCTAGCAAAATTTCTTCAAACATCATTACTTTAGCATGATCATAAAACAACTTCAACCTATGTCCATTCACCTTTTAAAAAAATTAGTTTGTAGGCTTTTAATTTCCACTATACCACATTCAAAGATGTTAGTAACAAGAAACGAACCTAATCATCAAGATTGAAGTTTACCAGGGAACAACTTTAGCGTATAATTAAATAAAAAGAACTTTTTGTTTGATAGTAAATGATTTCCTGGCTATCTTCATATCATGTAAAGTTTTAGTCTTTTCGTTATAGATCATAGCATTGTCAAATGCCTCTAACCTAAGTTCCTCAAGTTCCTACAACTGTAATTTCCTTTCTTTTCCTACTTTTAATTTCATAAAAAATTTCCTTCTCTCTTCTTTACCTATTATTTAAAAAAACAAAAGAATTGTTAGTTATGAATAATAAATAAATAAACTATGCAAATAAAATTTTCCCCAGCAACAACTCTAAAATTTGGTATGGATTGTTAGGTGCATACAAAATAAATCCTTTTTTAGTTTTGAATTTATTAATCAATTTAGTATAGAGCAAATAAGGGTTAATCCTATTAAGAAAGCTTATTTACTAGATAAGTTTATTTATTATAATAATTTTAAAAGAGACCATTACATCTTAACAATTTCACTTATAGAAAGGGAATTTCATAAGAAAATATAAACACGATCAATGCTCATGTAATGTCCTCTTTAATCACGTTAGTAAGATACAACATCAAAACTTGAAAATTCAACTCTCAAAACATTATTGGAACCTTACAATCAACATTCAAAATTATTTTCTTTCACACAAATCATGATCATAAACATATATATAATTTTGAAATTTTTTAACGGTGAAACCAAATTACACAAATCCTCACAATTTCACTTGGACAACCCATATTTCATCTTGTAATACTTTTAAAGAAATCCTAATTTGGTGTTTAGACATCTAATTCAATCAAGGAAGATATGTTAAACATAACTCAACTAATAAAACAACTTTCCAGAAATTAATGAATCATTAAAAGAAAAATTCTAAATCTATCATAACATGTACTAATCATGTTTTGATCAACATTTTCATATGTAATATCCAATAATTAGTTCTTTTGAGCACAATACATTAAGCTATGTCATTTTTCAAGTTAAGAAGAGATTAAACATACATAATGAAGTACATCTAAAGGAAAATAAAAACTTGGAGAGCTTGGATGAAATTTCTATCAACCTACAAAATCAACATAAACCAGATCATTCTTCATTTAGCTCTTTATTTTATCATGAATCAATCATTATGTTCAATTTTAATCCCATATTCATCCAATTATCCTCACATATAAGTTTAACTTTAGCAATGAGTTGAAATTGGGAAATTTTTGAAACTAAAACAATTCAAAATAAAGAAACCTAATAAATTTATCTAAACCAATACAAATATAAAAAGGTGGGGTTTGTAGTTCAAATCGAGTCTAAAAATCAAAGAAATAAAACATAAATCTATTCTAATATTCATAAGTGAACAGGTATGTTTCAAATTTAGTTTAATCGTGCAATTTTGACATATCCAAGATAATCCGAGATATTTAACAAGTTGAATGTAGAAAAACAAACAATTGGTTTCTACTTGTTCCTTTTCATTCTTACAAATTGAACCAATTTAATCAAAACACGTTGAACACAAGGAAACACAATCAACAACCAAAATTTATTAGACAATCGTCAAAATTCCAACCCATACAACTCTAAATGAATCATTAATTCTACTTATCATATTCAAATAATCAAGGATTTATCGAATCAAATGAGAGCATAAATAAACACAATTAAAAAATCTAATATTGATAGTATTAAATCATCTCATAATAACTTGAATTAATTAAAAAAAGATATCCTGAATACTCAAAACATGTCTAAACTAAAAATTTAACAATTAATTATAACTAAAGCTTGGAAAATCAAAAACAAAGGGAATAAGGGTTTAGAAAAACCCATTAACGTGCTTCACTTTCAAAACTCAGACCAGCCCTTTCAAGCTCTAAAAAATTTCTCCACCAACCTTGAACCAGCTCAAAACAAGTGGTTCCCTATCACCTTCAATCACTCCTTGGAATGACTCTTCATTTTAAACCGCTTTGGAAGAGTGTCAAATCTCTTAGACCAACCTCTTCATGTGATTTATTGTTCGCTTTTCTCCTTCTAAGTTGTTGCCTTTTATAACCTCAAGAATGTCTCTCTTACCCGCACTTTGCTAGATCTTCCATAGGCTTCCTCTTATCCCTTCCATTTTGAAGAGATTTGATGGAGATAAAGACGTCAAGTGGGATTTTTACTGTTGTTGTGTAATTTTCTGTTATTATTGCGTGTTTTGCTGCTGTTATTTCTATTGTATCTTGCTTTCTTTTGCTATTGCATTTTTCTTCCTTTCGTTATGCTATTGCTGTGTCATTTTGCTCTAGTTGTGTCTTACATTTTCCTCTGGTTGCTTTACTATGATGCATCCTTTTGTCTATCTTATTTTGGTTGGTGAAGTGAGTTGCGTCTTGGTTTGTTTAGACTACTACTGCATTGTGTTTCTGGTGGGCTGCTACTTAATTCTAGGCTTCTTCTAGGTTGAAGTTCATTTGGGGCCAGATGTTCTTCTAAATTTCTTTCTTCAAGTCCACTAAGCCTACAAGAAAATCTTTAGTACAATTTAAACCCTTATTTTAGAAATAAAATATAAAATTAAATAGCTTGAATAGTTAATAATAAAATGTAATAATTTAACCCAATTGTGCTATGTAAATAATTTAAAACAATATAAAATAAGGGTGTAAAATATACTTTAATTTCTACTTATCATTTATATGTGTGATATTTTACATGCAATTTTATTTTTGATGAGACAATAAAATTAAAATCCCTCATTAAAATATTAAATACATGTATAATCATGATTGTTTCCTTTTATTGTTATAAGAATAAAACAAGGTTCTGTTTATTGTTAGGCTTGTTAAACAAACTCAAGGGTGCTTTAACCTGAATATGCTTAGTCTTATAAGAGTGGGTTATACTTAACAAAATTTGTATGATTTGAATGAACGAACTCATAATCACATGAATTTAGAGGCAGACTTAGGAATAACATATACTATATGTTTTGGCAAAGAGTTGTCACCTAACGGATCTATGAGTCATATGAGATATGATTGATAAAGTTTTTATGAACCTAATTTAAGTTTAGTAAGTTTCTAGAGCAAACTCAGGATTAACTATTTTTGAATTGGATCCTAGCCTACTAGAAATAATAATATTTCGAATAGTAGTGAGGGCTATTATTTCGATTAAAAAATTGGAGTAACCAACTAAATGATTAAAGTCCTAATTTCAATTGGTAGTCATAATTTATAATTAATTACTTGTTTTTCTTACATTTATATTCTCTTCCATGTGGAATTTACCTTGTTTAGTATAGTTAATACTAAGTTAATGGACTAAATTTCTTGGATATAGGATTATTTTTTTAGAAGAGTTCTCAAAGTTAGATAGAAAAATTGTATGATCATTATGTTATTTTTCTATAATCCCTGTTAAGGATTTGGTGACAAAGTTTTAAATATATATCAAAATTATTTAGATGAAAAATGTATTGACATTTTGAGCTAACAAATGTCTCATAAACTTTGATGACAACATGTAGGATGTATGCCAACACCATGATAAAAAGCTGCAAAAGGTTGCATAGAGTAGAGCTGAAAGGTATAGTACCTTACTGAAACTGTTCCACTTTATTTAACCTACTAAAAGCATAAAAATGGACATCAATTAAAGGCTTTGTTATAGTATGATAATAGTTGTCATAAGAAGAAAAATGACCACATGACTTTTCTTGTCTATATGAGATATGATATAGATCATATGCTTTTTCAATTGAAGCTTATAAGTATTTGATATTGAATTTAGATTCAACATTATTATAATGTTCAAATTATGATAAGAAATAAATTGCTAATTGAAAGTAATTGATACAAGTTTATGAAAATAATTTATATATGTATCATCCCACTACCATAAGGCAAATACCCGAATACCCAAAGGGCATTCAAGTATACCCTATGATAATGGTATGTTGGAGTAAAAGCAAATCCAACTTACACTGCCATCATCTAAAGTACTCAAAGATCACTAAACTTTAGAACCATTGATTGTATTCATTCACCATTCTTACTCTGTTTGCATCATACAAATTATTTACAAAACCTCTTATAGGTTCAAACAAAACTACAAAATAAATACTACGGCACTTCTATTGTCAACTGACAGACCTTTGAGCCATGACAAAATCCAAAGGGGCTTTTAGTCCTGTCTAAAGCACTAGGTCTCCTGTCTCGTACCTGAAAAGCCACGTCACAATTTTTAATGAGTTTTATGAACTCAATGAGTGAACTATTATTGATGATTTCACCGGATCACAACAAACATAACACCTAAGTCACAAATATTCATTTAGATCATATTTACATTCCTGTTATTTCACATAGCATGGGATATCATATAATCACACAGTTCAATATAGTAGATAGCTCATATCACTTTATCACTCAATTCATCTTTGCAAATTATTCAAAGAAATTCAGTCTTATAATGCTATATGCATGAGACTCATATTCGTTCTTATTGTTATGACTGAGTGCCTATCACTTACTTACATAAATACTGGCCCATAAGGCGCAGTCAGAACAGAATCACAGATCATAGCTCTACATGCAAAATCAGAAATCACAGAGCAAAGCTCTACGTGGAAGCACTTCATACTAGTAACTCAAGTCACAACGCCTTTATCTGAACATGCATTTTACGAAATGCATCAAATACATACATGCCATATATCACAATCACATATGATACCTAAACAAAGCTCATAATCATCGGACCTAAATCTGGTATTCATAAAAAAATCGCTAACAATTAAATAATATTGGCAATTTAAACAAATCAAATCAAATTAATCCTAGGAAATCATCTAGGTCAACTCACAGTACGCTCCAAGATGCTATTGCCTGGATGGTCCGACAATGTCTAACTGGCATCTGATATGCTCCTCTATAACATACATAACACATTTACACATATCGCATATTTGCACAAATATATAAATATTCCTTAAGGCACATGTACTTATACAATATGCACAACGCATGTTCAATGACAATTCCGGGGTACTTTATTGAGATCCTTAAGAACAAATCATTCAAATATCACAGCCCTCGTTAATACCCTGTATACTTAAAATTTGGACCAATATAAAGTAATGAGAGACCAATTTGTAGGCCTATATCTCTAGTT
>JAOQMP010064715.1:0-10455 GCA_027563575.1 Erythroxylum pedicellare | reverse complement strand
AGAGTCCAATTATGCTTCTTAAAATAATTGTTTATAGAAAAGAGACACCATAAGCTAATTTCTTATAATTCCTATCTGTAGCAAAATAGCGCAAATAATATGTCCACATTGACACAAGTAAACCAAAGTGGACAAGTAAGGTTTGTCTTATAAGAAAAACAAAGTCAACAAGTAATTAGTTACTTGTGGCTGCATCAAACTCTCCATTTTTATCAACACAAGTTGATGAAGAGAGTATGAACATCACCTCTCCCTCCCACACGTTTCACACACAAAAAACATTGAGTTCTCCCTCATATTTTCATGTCTTAGAGCCACCATCCACTAGGCTAGGGATTCACGGCGTGAATTAGTGTGAGTAACTCTAGTAGTTGCTTACAACATAGAGAAAAGGCAAATTCTAGCTACATTGGAGCCATTTGAGTACAAGGTAGACTTGTAAAGTGGGTACAAGTGTTAAGTTGTCGTTTTGCGCTTATTTTCTATTTAATTCTCTTTAATATGTGGAAATTATGATCCAAAATTAATGGAATTGTCTCTTAGTTGTTTTAAGGTGATTTTCAGCACTTTAGTAATGAAATTGAATCAAAACATGCAAAAGAAACAAAGAAAATCCGAAATTCCAGATTGACAGCAAAATTCAGTGACTAAGCGTGGGCATGTGCAAGGATGGAAATCATTTGCAGATCTGTTTCCAAAATTCAAATCCGAGATTTTTATAATATTTGAAGATCATATTGCTATCTTATCAACGGAGATCAACATCTTGAAGTGGGGATAAAGACTATCTACTGAAGATCATGAAAGAGAGAAGAGAAGAGGAATCGAAAAAGTATAAAAGGAGAAGAAAGTTACTGTTCATGTCAGCTTTTATCTTAGAATAGATTTACAATTTCTGCAGATTTTTCATTAGTTTAGTTTTACGTTTCTGCCTTATTTTCTAAGTATTTTCGGATTTTCTATAAAGACCAGGGATGGAGACTATGTATTTTGCTATTTCTTTGATTTTTACTTTTGTTATGAGTAGCTAAATTTCTTTTCTTGTTTAAAGGGAACCTTATTATCATCTATTATGCGTGAGATGTTTCAATAAAATTTGTTTTGTTGATGAACATTGAGTGTCTTCCAAATTACTTTTCTAATTGAATTGATTGATTTCTAGGTGCACAACTAGGAATTGATTCGTTTAATAGCTAGATTAATGAAATATGACGTTCAGTTTTGTTAATCACAAGTAGTAATTAAGATTACCTTCTTTACGTTAGAGTAGGGAATTCCAAGAAGATACTCATCTTGATTAAATGCATGTTGTACATGTGTTAACTTGTTCATTGGTTTCTTAGTTCTTAAAGCTATTATTCAATTGAACCTACGATCTTACCTAGGTTATTGATTAATAAGAATACTTAGAACACATGTTTTTATTCATTTACAGTTAAGAGAAAACATCCCTCGATGAATGTTTATTGATGAACTAAATTTTATATCAAGGATCCATTTTAGTGTGATAACATTGGTAACCTTAAACTAAGGTTTGTTTATCAAATTTTCAGATCCAATTACTTTTGTTAATTTCTGATTTTTGTTATTTCTAATTTCTTAAATTACGTGAACCAAACCCCCTATTTGTTTTAGTTTTAAACTCGCTAACCTTTATCGTTAAAAATTTCTCGTAGGAATGATCCTACTTTCCATTTCTACATTATTTTGTATTGACGGAAGTTGGTTTCTTGTTAAATTTGGTTGCAAGTGATAGTAGTACTAAATTTTGGCGTCATTACCGGGGAATTTTTTGACGATTTTTCTATTGACGTTTTTGTTTTTGTTTTTATTTTTAGTTTTGTTGCTCTTGGTTACGTTGTCTTCTGTTTGTTTTAGTTTCAAAGCTTTTTCTGATTTTTTGATCTTTTAGCGGCATGGCTCACTTCCAGTATGCTTTTGATTCTAATTTTTCATATTATCCTTATTACAATAATTAGTTTCCATTTATTACTACTTCCAAGTTTAAGCATCAAGTGGCAGATTTCACACTCTTAGCCGCACAAGTACCGAGGGATGACCAATAAACTAAGGTATGTGAAGTTTGCTCATTTTTGGGTTATTCTTTTTGTACGTGTTCCTTTTTATAGGATACACAGTACAGATTTGTTTCTTCATCGAGCTACTATATATAAAGAGCAGTCCTACTTCTAGCCAAAGCCTCCACCACCACCATAAGCTAATAAGATGTCTTTGGAGGAGATTGTAATGAGTTTGGTGACAAGCACTCATCAATTCCAGTAGGTAACGAGGAGTAGCTTCAAGACTTTGGAAGATCAATTGAGCCACTTAGCAGAGAGAATAAAATCCCATGTGTTTGCAAGAGTTCTTAGCCAACAGGAGAGTGATGCGGAAGAGTTGTGCATTCCTTTAGAGAGTGAAGATCATTTAGAGTACCCAGAGGCAATAAAGGAAGAACAAGCGAAGTTAGAAGAGGAAGAGGTTATAGTTTGAGAAAAGATGGAGGATGTGCAACCTCATAAGGTAATTTCATGTTAATTCTAACCAAATTTTGTTTCCTTTTCCTAGTTGTTTACAGGTAAAAGAAGAAGAAGAATAAGAAGAGAAGCAAGAAGAAGAAAAGTCGCTAATCACATATGAGTTGAACAAGTTGTGGGCAAGCGAACTAAAGATCAAAGGTGGCAAGTAGGATGTTGAGTCTCCACAACCATTAGCGTTACTTTTACAGAGACCATCCTAGTGTGAAAAAGGTGATGCCTGAAAAGACGAGTGGACATTAGAGTATGATGGTAAAATGATGAAGTTTCACTCATCAGAAGTCATGAAGCATCGTGCTGAGAAGGAACCAACTTCGAGGGAAGTTGCTTCAGGTTCCTCATGGAGTCTGAGCATGCTACCTGTTGGGCTCAAACATCCGTTCGATAATGGATGATGTACATATGCCAAGGGTCAAGCTTCTGACCTTAGATAAGCGCTTGATAGGAGGCACACCATCCTTATCCCTTTCTTTTTTATGTTTTTCTTTTTATGCATATCTTTTGAGTGTTTGCTTTGAGTGTTTTACTTGTTTTCTTTAGTTTGTTTTGTTTGTAGGCATTTGAAAAGGAAGCTGCAATAATTCATTTCAAAGCTACATATGGCGTCTTCAATCTAATGGAGTACTTCTGTTCCTATCCCTCTTTTGTGCTTTTATCATTTTTGGACATTGAGGACAATGCCCATTCTAGGTGTGGGGGAAGGAATTAGAGTTTTTTTGTGTGTGATTCTTTTTAGTTTTTGCATGCTTGTGTTGTGTGTTAAACCATAAAGCTTTATCATATTAGTTTGGATGAGATTGAGTGTGTGCATGAAATTAAATTGGGCTATATGAGTCTAAAGTGAATCATATTGATTGATTGCAATAATTGATCTTATAAACTTAGTCCAAATTTTGACATTTGAGTGATGAGGTAATTTGTGAAATTGAAGTGAATTCTTGAATTAAACCTATGAGCGAATTTGAGCTTTAAATGACATCATCTTTATGTCATTCTATTTCTTTGTATTATGTGATGCTCCTCTAGTCATGTATACCTTAAGAACTTGCATTGAGCCGGATTGATTTTTTTTGACTACATGGGATATAGAAATGATTAAGGCTCTCTTTATTTTTACACTCTTTAGCTTAAAAATGACCTACCTAGTTATTTTCCCTTTGCAAACACTTTTGAGTCGTTAACCTTGTTTGTTTTTCAATTAATCACCTTACAGTAAAATCGAAAAACCCCAATAGCCTTATCCTATCACAAGTTGAATGAAGTACTGAGTAAACATTTGATTTTGGGACTTTTGTTCTGTATTTTATTATGAGATATTTTTATAGGTACATATACTCATGTGTTTGTTAAATTATGCTGCTATTATTTTCTCTTGTTTTTATTGTTTTTTCTTGTTTTTAGTGTTATTCAAGTAAAGAAAAAGAGAGAAAGAAAAAAGGGAAAAAAAGGAAAAAGAAAGAAAGAAGAAAGAAAAGACAAAAAAAATAAAAGAAAAGGAAAAAGAAAAAGAAAAAGAAAAAGAAAAAGAATAAAGCATAATAGCATTAATTAGTATGAGTAATTGTAGTCCTTTGTGTCATGTGGTTATTTCAGAATTTTAATTTGAGTGGCCCTTTTACTTTGTACTTTATGAATACTTGTGATTAACCTTTGCCATTTTTACCTTACCTTTGAACCTAGCCCCATTATAATTCATAATAAAGTCCTTATGATCTATGAGCTCATGTAATTCAAATGAATGATAACTGGTGAATTTGCAAGCCTATGGTAGTGCAATTTGTTAGAGGGAGATTTGAGAGAAACACTTTCACCTTAAACACTTAAGTGTGGGAGAGAAATTCGTGAGAAGAATTCACTTTGGTTTCATACTTACCTTTGAACAAAAATGTTTTATTTTGACTTTGTTTATTTGTATCAGTGAAAAATGATCATGACGTATGTTGCAATTTAAGTCTTGCTAGCCGAAGTTAATGGATTGTGTGCACTTAATCTTATAAAGGAAGAATTGGTGAAGTGTAGTGGTTTGACATGTTTGCTCAAGGGAGAGCAAATGTTTGGTGTGGGGGAATTTGTTAAGTTGTCGTTTTGCGCTTATTTTCTATTTAATTCTCTTTAATTTGTGGAAATTATGATCCAAAATTAATGGAAATGTCTCTTAGTTATTTTCAGGTGATTTTCAACACTTTAGAGATGAAATTGAATCAAAAGATGCAAAAGAAACAAAGAAAATCCGAAAATTCCATATTGGCAACAAAATTCAATGACTAAACGTGGGCACGCGTAAGGATGGAAATTATCTGCAAATCTGTTTTCAAAATTCAAATCCGAGATTTTCATAATATTTAAAGATCATATTGCTATCTTATCAATGGAGATCAGCAACTTGAAGTGGGGATAAGGACTATCTGTTAAAGATCATGAAAGAGAGAAGAGAAGAGGGATCGGAAAAGTATAAAAGGAGAAGAAAGTTACTGTTCATGTCAGCTTTTATCTTAGAATAGTTTTACAATTTCTGTAGATTTTTCATTAGTTTAGTTTTGCGTTTCTGCCTTATTTTCTAAGTATTTTCGGATTTTCTAGAAAGACTAGGGATTGAGATTATGTGTTTTGTTATTTCTTTGATTTTTACTTTTGTTATGAGTAGCTAAATTTCTTTTCTTGGTTGAGGGAAATCTTGTTATCATCTATTATGCGTGAGATGTTTCAATAAAGTTTGTTTTGTTAATGAACATTGAGTGTCTTCTGAATTACTTTTCTAATTGAATTGATTGATTTCTAGGTGTGCAACTAGGAATTAATTCGTTTAATAGCTAGATTAATGAAATATGACGTTCAGTTTTGTTAATCACAAGTAGTAATTAGGATTACCTTCTTTACGTTATAGTAGGAAATTCTAAGAAGATACTCATCTTGATTAAATGCATATAGTATATGTGTTATCTTGTTTATTGGTTTCTTAGTTCTTAAAGTTATTATTCAATTAAACATACGATCGTATCTAGGTTGTTGATTAATAAGAATGCTTAAAATACATATTTCTATTCATTTACACTTAAGAGAAAACATCCCCTGATGAATGTTTATCGATGAACTGAATTTTATATCAAGGATCCATTTTAGTGTGATAACATCGGTGACCCAAAACCAACCCTCCTATTTGTTTTAGTTTTAAACTCGCTTACTGTTAAAAATTCCTCGTGGGGACGATCCCTACTTTCCACTACTACAATATTTTGTATTGATAGAAGTTGGTTTCTTTTTAAATTTGGTTGCAGGCGACAGTAGTACCAATAAAAGAAAGAGACTTTTTATATTTGAGAGGTAAGATCTCACTATACCTTCCTAAACTATTAATAAGTTTAGATAGAAATTTCTTTGTATACTTAACATCCATCGAATTTTACTAACTTGAGCATTAAAGTATTTTTTTTAGAACATTCATGACCTCTGAGTAGTTGTTTTTATAAGCCTGTAAACTTGAAACCGTCCTAAATCTACCCCAAATTCAATCTACATCATTTGATGCTACTTACGGGAAAGTTCTCGGAATATTATAATATTCTTACTTGATAAAATCTCAAAATGTATGAGTTATCACCACCTTATTAAAGAATAATGGTCATCCATGGAAGTAATTTATCCTCGAATATTATGGGAACAATCAACACCCCTGAAATCCCCTCAGACCAAATCGTTAATATAGAGAAGTTAATTTTTGCCTCATAAAACTCAAAATAGTTTAATAGTGTATTATTCAAGATTTGTAGTTAAATTTATTTACACACATATGAGAAAATGAATTTATATTTTAATGTTTTTGGTTTTGTTCAATCTCTTTAGTAATGGATGCCTTTCAATAGACTATTGCTTCTCTAGCAGTGGAAAATGTTGGGCTCCTATATATTAGTCTTAGACCTGTATACAACAATGGAGTTTCTTCTGAAGAAAATACTCTAATTCTTAAACTCATCTTGTTTATTTTTTATAGTTTAAAAGGTTCACCACACATAAATCTTTCAACTCATTTCATTACATGAGTTTTTCCATTTACTAAGGGGCAGTGAATTTTTTGTTTCTAATGTAAAAGCCTCTCAATCTTTTAAATAAAGTTTTGGGCAACATTTTGGAATGTTTAATTCATAATTACATTAATCAAATTGATTTTAAGTATTTAAAGGTTTTAAATCATGTTTTAGGGTAATGAGTTAACCTATATGGGTTAGTGGTCAACTAATATAGATTAAAGTTGTTAAGTTTAATTTACCATAAGTTTATTGTAACATTGATTGTTGACCAATGGCTACTAGTTAACCAGTGATCCAATGACTAGCGAATATGGAGCTTTTAATGTATAATGGTCAACCAGTGCATCATATATAGCCATTGTAATGACTAGTTCCTAGTTCCAACGACTGCTTAGGATCCCAAAACATTATAAATAGGTGTTTTCTCATTGGTTTTAGGATTAAAAAAAGCATCTACATGTCTGTTTTTTTAATCATTTGAGCATTTTGTATCTTATTTTGAGTGTGTAAGCCCTTTTGTGATTATCAAAGTATCCAAGTGAGCAAGTTTAGTTTGTAAGCTAATTTCGAGGTTTGTGATAATTGTATTGGGTTTATCTAAAAGTGGTTTGAGATTCCTCTTTACTTTGAAGAAAGATTGAAAAGGAGGTTCCTATTTGCCAAAATAAAAAATATATATAAAAAGGTTATTCTTCACCTTAGAAGAAGAATTGTACTGAAAATTCAAGACGAGTCTTGTGAGTGGACATAAGCAAGGATTATTTACCAAACCACTATAAGTCGATTTGTATTTCTCTTCTCTTGCTCTTTACTTTAGAGTAATTACTCTTCCTAACTTAAAAACTCATGGACTTGAGTTGTAACACCCTATACCCGATAATGGAATTCGAATACCGAGTGTTACCACATTCTTAAATACGTAAAATTTAGAATTACAAAATTTTCTATTTAAAACCCCATTATTCTAGCAATTACTATTCACTTTATAAAATTTTTGATAGAGTTTCCTCTATATTTACTTAAAACCACCTGTAAGAAATTTCAATACACTTCTTATTCATTTTACTTAACTATCCATCTCCATGTCAAACTCCTTGACAAAATAATTTGTCTATCCTCCAATACATTTCAACTCATCTAAACCAAATTTCATACATAACTTTCATATATAGCTCACAATATAATTCTATAAGATCCTTCATACTCGATACTCGATAATGGAATTGGAATACCGAGTGTTACCACATTCTTAAATACCTAAAATTTAGAATTACAAAATTTTCTATTTAAAACCCCATTATTCTAGCAATTACTATCCACTTTATAAAAATTTTGATAGAGTTTCCTCTATATTTACTTAAAACCACTTGTAAGAAATTTCAATACACTTCTTATTCATTTTACTCAACTATCTATCTCCATGTCAAACTCCTTGACAAAATAATTCGTCTATCCTTCAATACATTTCAACTTATCTAAACCAAATTTCATACATAACTTTCATATATAGTTCACAATATAATTCTATAAGATCCTTCATTTCTTTATATGTACATGTCATAACCAAAAAAAACAAAATATAATTATGAAGTACATCTACCTCCAAGTCTTTTGTCATCCTCTATGTGACTCCAGTTTTTGTAGTAGATCCACCACAACTTTCTTTTAGTTTTCTTCAAAACCTGTGTGTGGAAAAAAAAAACCACACACTAAATTATAGGCTTAGTGGTGTTCAAGTAATTCTATTTCTCATCCAAATTCATTTCATTCATCCCATAACATGCATAACATATAATATTTTTCAAATATAAAATGAAATATCTTCATTTATAGATAGGCATCAAAACTAATTTATGAAATTTAAGCATGTATCTATTATATTAATTCATATCCAATTGCATAATGTTCAATAAACTTTACACTCAATTACTACTTCCACTTGAAGTTACTTAATCATAGTTTTGCATTTATATATTTTTCTGTAATTGCCCCTCGTAAAATTTAACTAAATTTCATCGCCAAGCTGGATAAGTGGGATTTTAAAATACAAGATCGAGTTCTTAAAACCATATGGTCCTTTTGCATATCTTATATCGTTACTATATATTATTATTATTATATCTTAAGAAAATTTGTAATTCTAAATTTTAGGTATTTAAGAATTAATATGGTAACACTCGGTATTCCGATTCCATTATCGAGTATGGGCTGTTACAACTCAAGTCCATGAGTTTTTAAGTTAGGAAGAGTTATTACTCTAAAGTAAAGAGCAAGAGGAGACAAATAGAAATTGACTTATATTGGTTTGGTAAATAATCCTTGCCTTTGTCCACTCACAAAACTCGTCTTGAATTTCCACTATAATTCTTCTTCTAAGGTGAAGAATAACCTTTTTACAATTTTTTATTTTGGCAAATAGGAACCTTCTTTTCAATCTTTCTTCAAAGTAAAGAGGAATCTGAAATCACCTTTAGATAAACCCAATACAATGATCACAAAACTCAAAATTAGCTTACAAATTAAACTTGCTCACTTGGATACTTTGATAATCATAAAAGGGCTTACACACTCAAAATAAGATACAGAATGCTCAAATGATTAAAAAATAGACATGCAAATGCTTTTTTATCCTAAAATCAATGAGAAAACACCTATTTATAATGTTTTGGGATCTTAAACAGTCGTTGGAGCTAGGAACTAGTCATTACAATGGCTATATATGATGCACTGGTTGGCCATTATACATTAAAAGCTCCATATTCGCTAATCGTTAGATCACTGGTTAACTAGTAGCCATTGGTCAACAATCAATGTTACAATAAACTGATGGTAAGCAACTTTAATCTATATTAGTTGACCACTAACCCATATAGGTTAACTAATTATCCTAAAACATGATTTTAAACCCTTTAAATACTTAAACTCAATTTGATTAATGTAATTATGAATTAAACATTCCAAAATGTTGCCCAAAACTTTATTTAAAAGACTGAGAGGCTTTTACATTAGAAACAAAAAAACTCAATGCCTCTTAGTAAATGGAAAAACTCATGTAATGAAATGAGTTGAAAGATTTATGTGTGGTGAACCTTTTAAACTATCAAAAATAAACAAGATGAGTTTACAATAAGTAATAAATATGATAACCTCAATGTATCTTGATCTTCTTCTTAACTTGATCTTGATATTAAAGATTGCAAACTATATCTTTTCTTTTATAATCTTTCCATATGGTGATATCTTGTTCTCATATTGCTTATCATCAATGACATTAAACTTATTACTAGTAATTATGCTTTGTTATCATCAAAACCTCTATTAGAATTTACCTTAGTTCAACATATACTTTTTCTCTCCTAAAACATGTATTGACTTAAGAATTAGAGTATTTTCTTCAGAAGAAACTCCATTGTTGTATGTAGGTCCAAGACTAATTTATAGGAACCCAACATGTTCCACTACTAGAGAAGCAAGAGTCTATTGAAAGGCATTCATTACTAAAGAGATTGAACAAAGCCAAAAAGCACCATCTAGCATTAAAATATCAATTCATTTTTCTCATATGTGTGTAAAGAAATTTAACTACAAATATAGAATAATACACTATTAAACTATTTTGAGTTTTATGAGGGAAAAATTAACTTCTATATATTAACCATTTGGTCTGAGGGGATTTCAGGGGTGTTGATTATTCCCATAACATTTGAGGATAAATTACTTCCATGGATGACCATTATTCTTTATTAAGGTGGTGATAACTCATACGTTTTGAGATTTTATCAAGTAAGAATATTAGAATATTATGAGAAGTTTCCAATAAGTAGCATCAAAAGATGTAGATTGAATTTTGGGTAGATCTAGGATGGTTTCAAGTTTACAGGCTTACAAAAACA
>JAOQMP010064634.1:0-10457 GCA_027563575.1 Erythroxylum pedicellare | reverse complement strand
ATCACCTTAAGACATGTATGATGACTTGTATGTGAATTTTGAACCTAGGTAATGCATAGTACAATTGAAATCTTAAATAGATGCTAATATGCTTATGTATTTACAAAATGACGTTGTTTTGAAACTGATGTTTTTATTACATATTTTGAGAAATGATATTGTTTCAGCAAACATGTACTTAAAGTGCAAAGGATAATATATTATTTTGTGAAACTACATTTTTTAAAAACTTTGCACTTAAAGTGTAAAAGATGACTTTTATTGTATGAAATAATGTTTTCGAATTTACATATGCATAATCGAGTCATATATGTTGTGTGTATTTGTTCTCTTTTGGCTTAAAGCTATGACACGGTTTCATTTTATCGGTTGGACCAATAAATAAAGGCATGATGCCTTACTTGATTTTTGTACTTAATTTTTGTATATGTTTTTTGTGATTGGTGAGGAAATGATTGGCCAATTGTGTGCTAGGCATAATAGATTAAGCAACCCCTGTACCCTTGACACTGGTACATAAAAGTCGAGCCCCCGTATCAACATCTTTCTATGGGACTTACGGGTGATTCCACACCTAGGGTCTGGACACCGACGAGGTCATCACTTAGGGTCATAACTCTCTTTTTGAATGTAGTCTAGCCTCACTATAGATGAAAGTCGAGCCAACACCGAAAATCAATGGGTGTGCATATTAGTTTGGCCGACTAGTGGTGACATACATGGTTGTTTTAGCTTATTAAGATATTTGTTTCCTAATGGGATTTGATTTATGCATCTGATGTTTTTCTGCTTATGTGTACTAGAACTGGAACCTATGTTCACTTGATGAGTGATTAATAGGCTAGGCCTATATGGCTCTTAACCAGTATAAGTTAAGTCATAGGCCAGGCTTATATGGTTCTATGTAATGTATGTTCACCTCATAGGTTAATTATACTGTCTTGGTGTGTATCGAGTTCTATTTACGATATATGTTCTTCCTGCTCACTGAATACATAGTGTACTCACCCCCTCCACCTTCCAACCATGCGGGTTAATTTAGTGAGCTTGAAGCTCTGAGTGAATTGTGCGATCTTTTGACATTTTCGAGGTATTATCGCATGTGGGTAGTTTATGTTTTATACTTTAGTTGTATAGTGGCTCATGAACTGTTTTACTATTTTTATTAAATTAGTTATGTTGATATACTTTATGACTTTATAACCTGACAATTTTTTAGTTTGTAAAAGATTTTATGTATGAATTTTTGGTTGAGTTTTGGGATTTTTAAAATACAACCATCATGCTACCCAAATTTTTCAACTAAAAAAAGGGAGAGATGTTCAGTTAGCTTTGCATAGTCGGATTAAGGAAACTGTGAATGTTCTTAACTCGATTATGTGGCGGTTGTCATGGGCCTGATGTAGTATTAGGTCGTCACATGATATGCTTGCAACAAATGATTTCCAAGTTTGAACTTTGAGCAACTTTGAAGAGAATATAAAGTTGTAACAATAATGTACTTGAGAATAAACGAATTGAATGATTAGTGTACACTAATAATCATAAGCATCATGGACCTTGTCTTTAAAATTCTTTAATATAAACCAAGATTTATGCAGTCAAGTAAATCCAAATCTTTCAAGTATAAAAAATAAATGAAAATTTTGCAATAAAAATAGGGTTATTGGATTGCAACGTGGCCATTCTAAATCAAAGAAAAGGATAAATTCAAAATTGGTTACTCTTAAGGATAAAACAGGGAAGATAATAATCAAAGAAAAATAGGCTACAAAATTTGATAAATCTAAATGTCTTTGTTATTTTAATGCCTCTAGTCTAATAATGTTTTCTCAATATGAATAAAAAAAGAAAGTTCTAGAATCAACCAAGTATGTATGATAAAAACACAATAAATAATAATAGAGCATAATATAATGATATATTGCTTTTATGCTCAAAAGCTCACATTTGGGCTTAATGTATGTAAACAATATGCAATTTTCATTAAGATCAACTATCTTAATAATTACTAAAAATATAGTCTATAAAAGCAAATATATTCGAGCCTTAATCCTTTTGCATTCTAATTTAACTCAATAATAAATAACAAACTAAAATGTTTTGGATAGATTTTAACTAAATTAGGAGTTCATTTAATTAGAATGAATAGTAAGGATATGACTATAGTGGTTGAGTTAAATGTGTTCTAATGCCTTAGAGGTGATTAGACATGATTTATAGACTTTAGACACTTAGAAAGCTAAATTGGAAAGATTAATGTACATATGGGCTTATTTGCCAATTGTTAAAAGTCAAAGGACTTAAATGTAAATTTTCAATTCTTGGAGGATCAATATGTAATTTTATAAAGTTAAGGGGCTTAATTATCATTTTCAAAAGTTCAGGGACCAAAATAAAATAAAAGTTTTGGAGATTCCCAAATTTTGGCTTTAATTGCAAATTTATGAAAAGTTTGGAGGGTAAAATGGTAATTTCACATAACTTAAGGGAAAAAGGTAATTTCACCATATTTTGGTCAAAGAAAAGTCAGTATTCTAGACCCTTTTTCATGTATGACTGTGCACCACATTACTAAAGACTTGAAACATTTTGTTTTAATTAAAAGAAAGGAGAAGAGAGGAGGAGAAGAACCATTTTTGCCTATCACTAAATCCTACCTTTTTTTTAAATTCTCCAATCCTAATCAAGGTTTTCTAAGCTAATTTTGTACCGAGGAACTCAAATCTATCATTAGATTTGAGAAAGTCTCAAAGGATTTTAAGATATCACCAAAGGAGCGTTTAGGTAAGTTTTGTCTCATCTTTCTCTACATTATGATTTTGAGTTTGGTGTTAAGCTATGTTGTTCTGCATGCTTGAATATATGTGAAACATGGTTTAGATGAATGGAATGAGTGATGGAGAAGTCCCTGTAAGTCAAAACCGAAATTCCTTCTCTTTGGTGAAAGTTTGTGAATTTTTGAATAACTTTTGAAATTGATGATTTAAATGAATTCTATAGTGTCAATTGTACATGTATAATGTGAATTGATGATGAAAAATGAAGAAGTTGTATATTGCATGAGGCTTGGTCGAAATGATGGGAGAAGGAATGGATTAATGTAATGAGTTGCATAATTATGATGAATATGGATTAAATGAAGGGAATTAGATTGAATGGAGTGGTGAAATGTGTTGTTGTTTGGAAGTTTTTGTTATATAATAAGATAGAAGCACGAATTACTTTGATAAAATCTTGAAAATATGACTTGAAAGTCATGCACATTAGGTGTTTGATAAAGTGTCTAAGTGAACTTGACTTAGGAATTAAGGATTCATAATGATATACACTAGAAAGCAGCTTTCATGTTTACTTAAGAGTAAACTTGAATTTTGCTCAAATTGATGAGTAACGGCTGAATCTTATAGCTTAAAGATAGTGATATTGTGTTTTATACACTTATGTGATGATGTATAATATAAGATATATGTTTGAGTAGTAAATACATTATATATTTTTTATGTATAAAGGCTCGGGAGCTGTGAATCAAGGAGCTTGTACTGAGGATTGTTGAAGTTAAGGGAGTGTACACCTTCTTTTGAGGTGAGTTGGGGAAACCATATCTCTCAAATAGGATTAGATCATCCTAAGATATGCATGATGACTTGAATGTGAATTTTGAACCTAGGTAATGCATAGTAGAATTGAATCTCAAATAGATGCTAGTATACTTATGTATTTAATAAGCCACATTGTTTTAAATAACTCTTTGTACTTAGAGTGCAACTGATGTTTTTATTACGTATTTTGAGAAATGATATTATTTCCAACAAACTTGCACTTGAAGTGCAAAGGACAACATTTTTGAAAAACTTTGCATTTGGAGTGCAAAAGATGACTTTTATTGCATGAAATAATGTTTTGGAACTTACATAAGCATAACCGAGTCATGTATGCTCCGTGTATGTGTTCTTTTTAGCTTAGAGTCATGGCAAGGTTCCATTTTATCGGTTGTATTGATAAATAAAGACATGGTGCCTTAAATTTTTTTACTTAATATTTGCATATGAATTTTGTGATTGGTGAGGTAACAATTGGTCAATCGTGTGCTAAACACAACAGATTGAGTGATCCCCATAACCTTAACGCTAGTACATAAAAGTTGAGTCCCCGTATAGACACCTTCTATGGGACTTGCAGGTGATTCCACACCTTGGGTCTGGATATCGATGAGGTAATCACTTAGGGTCATGATGCTCAGGTCGACTATAGTTCGGACTCACCACGGATGAAATTCTAACCAAAACTGGGAATCAGTGGATGTGCACAATAGTTAAGATTTTATTTATACATGTGATGTTTTTCTGCTTTTATGTATTGGAACTAGAACCTATATTCACCGGATGAGTGATTAATAGGGTAGGCCTATATGGTTTCTAGCCAGTATACGTTGATTCATAGGCTAGGCCTATGTGTTTCTATGTAATGTATATTCACTTTATAAGATATCTATAGTGTCTTGGTATGTATCGAGTTCTATTTGTGATATATGTTTTTCCTACTCACTGAGTACATAGTGTACTCACCACTTCTGCTTCCCAATCATGTAGGTTAATTTAGTAAGCTTAAAGCTCTGTGTGGATCGTATGAATTTTTTGACATTTTTAGGGCATTACTGCCCGTGGGTAGTCTATTTTTTGTAGTTTTATTGTATGGTGGATCATGAACTATTTTTATTAGATTGGTTATGTCGATATGCTTTATGACTTTATAAATTAACTCCTGACTATCTTGTAATTTGTAAAAGACCTTATGTATGAATTTTTGGTACTGTTGAGATTGCTTTTAAGTGGACTTAAAAGTCCATAAGTTATGGTAGAATTTTAATGTGAATATAAAAGTGCATTTAAAATTGTTTGGAAGTTTTTGATTAAGTTTTGTGATTTTAAAAATATAACCGTTGTGCAACCCAATTTTTTTTTTAAAAAAGGAGAGATATTCAATTAGCCTTGCATAGTCAGGTTAAGGATACCATGAGTGTCTTTAGCCCGAGTATGCAGCGGTTGTCATATGCCCGATGTGATACCGGGTCGTGACAATTAAATTGGTATCAGAGCCTGATTTTTACGTTTTCAAAAGTGTTCTTTTCATTTTCAAAAAGTTCATAAGTCTTAGGAGTCGAGTCTGGGTGTCGAAAGTCTTTAGTCGAGAAGTTGACACTCGGATTATTAAGTTGACATCCTTAGTGGTTGGATGATTTCGACCTCGATCAGAGTACTTATTGACATTCCTTGGGATGTTAGATAAGCTAGGCTTAGCCCGATCTATTTTGTTAAACAATGTCTTTTTCTTTGATGTGATAGCACGATTGGATGAGGAAGGGGAAGTCATCGCAAGGTTGGACTTTTGCGACCCAAGATAGAGGAACATAGCCCTGATGCAGTTGCAAAACCAATGGTTGCTATCTCTTCAACTCATAGGTAGTCTCACATTGTAACACCACCAGCAGTAGCACAGTTGGATTTTACACCAGTGCCAAGAGAGGCTCTGTAACATGTGATGACATGATGGGTACAGTACTCTCGGGTGTGGTACTTTTGATAGGCGTATTGATATTATCGAGGCCAAATTTGGATAAGACAGACTGCAGAGAGATTTCATGACATGGGGTTGATTGATGAGATGAAGCTGAAGGTAGTTATCTAATTACTAGAGGGTGATGTTAGAGTCTGCTGGCAAAATGTCTGGGGACAATATTGCATTCAGATTACCTGGGTGACCATTTGGTCAATGAATTCAGTGAACTATACTATACTAGATTTGATCGAGATCAGAAGAAGGCTGCCTTCTTTACACTGACACAGGGGAATAGGTCATTGCATGAGTTTGAGACAGAGTTGAGAGAGCTTACCACCTATATCCCTGAATATGTGGTAGATGAAGAGAATCTGTGTGTTTGGTTTAAGACTAGATTGTATTTTACGATACGAGAGACAATGACGGTTACCCCCACTACCACGTTTAAGGACATGGTACGGTTGGTTAGGAGAGCCTAAAAGTTGGTGAAAGAGCGTGAAAGACAATGGGAGGAAAAGAACTGGAAAAGGAAGGGAGCAGGTTCCTCCAGCCATCAGTCTAAGAGGAGCCGTGGTAGTTCAGCTCTAGGTAGTACTGTAGGCACTCCATCACCAGCTATCAATTTATGGTCACCACAACTAGGAGGTCAAAGCACTGCCCCTACTACTAGCTCTGCTTCTTGTGCTCGATCATATCAGTCTAAGCAGTGTAGAAACTACAGAAAGGTACATTTAGGCAAGTGTACAGAGTTGAGAAAGTGTTTTCAAGTGGAGAGATAGGGCACACGAGGAGAGATTGTCCACAACTAGCTGGGACTTCAACTTAAGGAGGAGATAACTCGGTATAGCCAGTGAGACACAAAGGGGAGAATGTCAGGGCAGGTGCTCAGTCTTCTGGATCCATACAGAGGACTAGTGTGGGTAGTAGTACACCTCCAGCTAGTTAGCAATGTCCTGCTTTTTTAGTTTAAGCACGAGTTTATGTAATGACGGAGGAGGATGTTTGAGCCAATCTGGACACGATTACAGGTATTTTCTAGATGAACATTTCCTTGTTTTATTGCTATATTTTGATGCATGTTCTATGTAGTACTGGTAAACTCTTAAATAGTATGAGTGTTAATCCATAGTGTTATATGTGTTCTTGGTAGAGATGCTAAAGTTTTGATCGACATTAACGTGCAAAGGTCATTTGTTAGTGTGACCTTCGCCGAGGATATTCATCATCCCCTGGAGCTATTAGAACCCCCTCTCATTGTAGTCGCTCATCTTAGAGAACAAGTGGCTTGTGATGAAGTATATACGGCCTTTGAGATAAAGATCGGTGATGCTGTGTTAGAGGAAGATCTTATTCCCCTCGATCTTTGGGATTTCGAGGTAATATTGGGGATTGACTAGTTAGAGAGATATCGCATCAGGGTTGATTGTTTTAAGAAATAAGTGGAGTTTAACCCTCATAGTAGAGTCTCGATTAAATTTACTAGTGATCAACGGATATTCCCGATTTATTTGATATCGGTGATCAAGGCCAACAGGTTGATTCATCATAGATGCCAAGCATACCTCGCTCATATGATTGACACTTCAGCACAGAAGGTCGAATTGGGAGATGTCCCTATTGTGTGCGAGTTCCCCGATGTCTTTCTAGAGGAGTTACCTAGATTACCACCTTATTGGGAGTTTGATTTTAATATTAACTTGGTCCTAAGGATGATGCCGTTATTTATACCACCATATCGTATGGCACTAGTTGAATTGAAAGAGTTAAAGATTCAACTACAAGAGTTATTAGACAGTCATTCACTATAGGGAGTACCAGTATTGTTTGTCAAAAAGAAGGATGGGACCCTCCGCTTATGTGTTGATTATTGGTAGTTAACCAGGGTTACCATCAAGAATAAATATCCACTCCCTAGGGTCGATGACCTGTTTGATCAGTTAAGGGGAGCTATAATATTCTCAAACATAGATATGAGATTTGGGTACCATCAATTGAAGATTGATGAGAATGATGTGCACAAGAATACTCTTCGAACGAGGTATGGACACTATGAATTTTTGTTCATGCTGTTTGGATTGACAAATGCCCCTACAGTATTTATAAACTTCATGAATAGGGTGTTCCATCATTATTTAGATCAGTTTATCATAGTCTTTATTGGTGATCTTTTGATTTATTCTAAGGATGAAGAGGAGCATGCTAGACATCTCCAGATTATGCTACAAATAATTCGTGAAAGACAATTGTATGTGAAGTTCTCAAAGTGTGAATTTTGGCTAAGGGAGATAGGATTCCTTAGGTGTGATGTATCAGGGGAAGGCATTTTTTTAGATTCAAAGAAAGTGGAAGCTATACTTGAATGGGAACAACTCAAGAATGTAACAGAAGTTCGCAACTTTTTGGGATTAGCTAGTTACTATTGAAGGTTTGTTGAGGGTTTCTTAGTACTTGTAACCCCCTTGTCGAGGCTTACCTGGAAGGGAATAAAATTTTAGTGGGATGAAAAATGTGAGACGAGTTTCCAGGAGCTGTATAGGTGATTGAATTCTTCACCAGTGCTCACTCTACTTACCTAGGGGTTGGGTATGAGGTGTAAAGTGATGCCAGTCGTAAGGGACTTGGCTGTGTACTTATGCAAGCAAGGCGAGTGATCGTATATGCTTCTAGACAGCTACAGAAGATTGGTTGTTAGTCTTCAGAGACAAAGTCTGTGTGCCGAATGACTAGGGCTTTAGGCGAGCTATCTTGGAAGAAGCTCATAGTTTGGCTTATACTATGCATCCTGGTAGCAATAAGATGAATCAAACTCTTAGACAGAGTTATTAGTGGCCAAGGATGAAGAGAAAGATAGCAGAATTTGTGGCCAGATGCCTTCCCTATCAACATTTTAAGGCAGAGCATCAAAAAATAGTAGGTATGTTACAGTTTTTGCCTATTCTGGAATGGAAGTGGGAGCATATGATAATGGAATTTGTAGTTAGACTATCTTATACGTCGAAAGGTCATGATGCTATTTGGGTTACAGTGGATAGATTGATGAAGTTTGCTCATTTTTTGCCTATCCACACAACCTACTCATTGGAGATGTTAGTAAAGCTGTATATCAATGAAATTGTGAAGCTACATGGGGTACCGGTTTTTATGATATTAGATAAAGATCTGAGATTCACCTCACAATTTTGACCAAAATTTTAGGAATCTTTGGGGACTAAACTGAAGTTTAGTACTGCCTTCCATGCCTAAACCGATGGTTAGTTAGAGAGGACCATTTAAACATTGGAGGACATGTTAAGAGCATGTATGATGGAATTCTAAAGCAGTTGGGACCGACACCTGCCTTTAATAGAGTTTGCTTATAACAATAGTTATTAGACAAGTATCAGTATGCCACCATATGAAGCACTTTATGGAAAAAAGTGCAGGACACCTCTATATTGGGATGAGGATGTTACAGCTAAAGTCGAAGGAGCTGAATTGATAGAATTTACCACTCAGAAGATAAAAGTCATTCGAGAAAAGATGAAAGACACCCAGAATAGTTAAAAGAGTTACGCAAATAAGAGGCGAGACCATTATAGTTTGCAGTTGGTGATATAGTTTTCCTTCGAATATTACCATGGAAAGGTATTATCCAATTTCAAAGCTGAGGGAAACTAAAACTTCGATATATCAGACCTTTTCGTATTTTGAAGCATGTCAGGAATGTGGCGTATCGGTTGGAATTGCCACCGGACTTGGATAGGATCCATAATGTGTTCAATGTCTCGATGCTTGAAAGGTACATACCAGATCCATCTCACATTTTGGAGACACCTCTAGTAGAGTTAAGAGAAGACCTTAATTTTAAGGTGAAACTAGTTCAGATTTCGGATCGACAGATAAAAAGATTGCACAGCAAAGAATTACCTATGGTCAAAGTTCTTTCGAAGAGCGACAAGGTCGAGGAGATGACATGGGAGCTTGAAGATATTATGAGATGTCAATACCCCCATTTATTTGTGTCCTCAACTTAGGAGTTTCGAGGACGAAACTCTTTTGAAGAGGGGAGGACTTGTAACATTGGACTCTCTAAGCCCTTTTATATTATTCTATATTTTGAAATACTACTATATATTGATATATACATGGTTGTATATGAGTTAAAAGATGTATTTAAAATCCTTTTGGGTATATATGTTAGTGATTTATAATGTTATATGCCCTTACATGAATTTAATGTTCATCGGTATGCGAAATCTTGGAGATTTCTAACATATAAGCTTCTAAGTGTGTAAAACCTAGTCCATTGGATGGATATGACCATGGTGATTGAGTTAAATGTGTTCTAATGCCTTACAGGTGATTAGACATGATTTATAGACTTACTAGATGCTTAGAAAGCTTAATTAGAAAAGTTGATGTACGTATGGGCATATTTGCCAAATTTTAAAAGTCAAAGGACTTAAATATAATTTTTCAATTCTTGGATGATCAATATGTAATTTTATAAAGTTAAGGGGCTTAATTATTATTTTCAAAAGTCCAGGGACCAAAATAAAAATAAAAGTTTTTGCCATTCCAAAATTTTGGGCTTAATTGAAAATTTAGGAAAAGCTTGGAGGGTATAATGGTAATTTCATATAAGCTAAGGGCAAAAAGGTAATTTCACCATATTTGGTCAAAGAAGAGTCAATATTCTAGACCCTTCTTCACTATTAAAGACTATAAAGATTTTGTTTTGATTGAAAGAAAGGAGAAGAAAGAGGAAGAGAGGAGGAGAACCCATTCGACCATCACTAAAATTCTACTATTCCTTTTAATTCTCTAATGCAAATCAAGATTTTCTAAGTTAATTTGGGATCAAGGAACTCAAATCTATCATTAGATTTGAGAAATTCTCAAAGGATTTTAAGATATCA
>JAOQMP010064614.1:0-10458 GCA_027563575.1 Erythroxylum pedicellare | reverse complement strand
AAGACAGTTGAAGATTTAGGTTATAAATACTAGTTATATTCGTAAACTAAAAACAACAACAGTAATACAAGAGAGAAAATCTGATTGTACAAAACTTATTTAGAGAAACTCTGTACTCGAGTGCAAAACAAAGAGAGCAAATACATCTGTAACGTGAAGCTCAAACAATATCTTTCCAAGCGAAAGAAAGGCTAGATCCTGGAGAGACTAAGGAAGCAGATAAAGAATACTTTGTGAAAGAGACCTGAAGAGGCTCTGCAAGTGTAGAAATAATAAAGTTGAAGAGTAGAATGAAATCTCAGACAGACTCTAAGGATTAGTCGTAGCCCAAGGTTAAGGGTGAACCAGAATAAATCGCGGTATCATATTTTTTAACCCTTATCTGTTTGATTTCTTGTTGTTAGAAAAATAGATAATAATTTTCATTGTTGCATTATTCATCAAATTAAGTGAATTGTTTTGTAATCATTTGAATTTGTAAAGAGAATAAAGAAGATTCTAAAGATTAATATCTTAGACGATTTAACACAATTCAACCCCCCTCTTGTGTATTCTACATATTATACGTGATTTGTATATTAACAAGTGATTTACTTCACCTAGGTGCATGCTCAGGGGCTTCAGTAGCAGGGACTCCACCTCACAACTAGTCAACTTTGTCACGTGCTGCTATGTAGGCATTTTTGGCTTGCAAATATTTTTGGAAACATTTACATCTTTATGAATATGTCTTGGACTATATTGTATTTAAAAAACACATTTATATGAATGTTTTAAAGTTAAATGCATAAATATGTCTAAGTTTATTTTTAAAATTATTGAAGTGATTGTTTAGATTGTTTGTGAATGAACTTAAAGTCCAAAATTTGTAATGGGGAGTTTGAGATGATTATAGAAGTTTTGCACCTTTACAGGGCTTTTGAAAATTTTGCGTAGGTCAAAATACAATCGTTGTGTTGTCGAAATTTTTAATAAAAATGATTTTTAAAAAACTCCACTATTTATATCTTTTTAATGTTAAGTTAAGGCTTTTTGGTAAAAAAAAGGCTAAAGGCTTAGCTCTACAGGAACTTTCTAGCTGGATCAAATATCAACTGGAGGGCCACCATAGGTTGCTAGGCATGCCACCTAGTCATTTCAGGATAGGGGCCTATCAGAGTGAATTTGTATAGTGTGATCCTATCATACTCTTGTCCATATAGTTCCTTCTCATTTTGTATTATGAAAAAATTAATTGAAAACATAATAAATAGTATTATATTTACTAATATAATTATAACTTTTAAACAAAAAATTTACATATTGATATGTATATATTGCATGGTATTCTTGTAGGTAATTTGTTGTATGTTTAGTGATTAATTTGATTGTTTAGTGTGTGTTTAGGTTAAGAATTGTGTTAGTTCATAAATATTTGTGTTTTAAGTGTTCTTTAGGTGAGAACATGTTTTTGAGCTTCAATTTTATATATATGTGGTACCGTGATGAGTTTGTTAGTGTTCCAGGGCATTTTGAGGAGTTTCGGAGGAGACCCAAACCAAAACACAGTCCAAGCTCAAGCACAGGGCCACGATCATGGGGAATCTACCAAGATCGTGACAGAGAGCAAACAAACTGGCCATGATTATGCACTAAGGGCCACGATCGTGGCCTATGTGCAGACAGATACAAGGTCACTTTTGGATTCTAATTTTCGAGGGACATTTTAGACATTTGGGACCTAAGAAGGACACTAGGGTTACTTTAATTGGAAAGGACTATAAAAGTATTATGAGGTAACCCTAGAAAGGACTTTACATTAAGCCTACATTTGGAAACCCAAAAGAGAGAGAGAAAGAAGAGGGAGAGAAAAGAAAAAGAGGAAGAAGAGGAGCGTTTCGACGTCAAAGCTTCCCATATTAGGTGATCTTTTGATATTGCTACTTTCCTGAATTATCCTACCTAAGTTTCATTTCCTCCCTCTATAATTTTTTATTCATTTAATGTGTAAGGAAGAGATGGGTTGTATGGTTATGGATTTTGAGTTGTTAATGATGTTTTAACTTTTTCTTGGGGATTTTGCTTATACTTAATGTTAATCTAGTTGAATTGTGTTTACTTGATTTTGGTGTTGTGAATGATTAATGTATTTGAATGTTTCAGTAACAAACTGATCAAGTGAGCTGAATAAAAATGATTAAATCAAATTAACGAGAGTCAAGTGACCTAATTGACCACTTAATCAATCTAGTTAGTAATTTTAGGGAGAGAGATCCCGTACGAGACCTGATTCTTTATCAGAGAACTTTAGAACTAATTAAAATTGTGGGTAATTTAACAATTGAGAAATTGCAAGTCCATAATTCGATTAGGGTTTACAAATTAGGGAATGGTTATAATTCGACAGAGAGTAATCAACCCTATGATCGTTTAGAACCTATAAACACATAAATGGCTAGATTAGTATAAGTGATAGGTAAAATCCCCTCTTTCATAACTTGATTAATTCTCTTGACATGTTGGACCCTAAAATTTTTTTCCAATTTTTGTGATTTGTGATTTAGTTTTTTATTTAGGTTTTGGTTGATTATTCCATTTTTTGATTATTTTTGAACGTAGTCATTAATTCAGTGGCATAAATAGAGATTAGAAACTAATGGAAGGATTTGAATTAAGTTAGAATTAATATAGGAAGGTTAGAAGTAAGTTAGGATAAAGGAGCTAGCAGATGGATTAAATGAAAGAAGGGAAAAAATGGGAAGGACAAGGTAAATGAAGGGTAAAATAGGGAAAAGACCATTAAAATGGTTTTGTATTAGAAGAAGAGAGAAGTGTCATGAGAACCAAAGAGAAAGAAGAGAGAAACAAAAATAGGAGAGAAGAAGAGAAGTTTCGGTGAAAAGAAGAGAAGAAAAATTGAGTTTGTTAAGGGAGGTTAACCATCTTTTTCTTGCTTTATTAAAGGAATGGGTTGTATTAAGGATGAAGGAGTTAGAGAGCAAGAGGTTTTGTGGGAAGAAGATGGATTAGGAGAACCCAATTGATTTTAGGGTTTCTAAACTAGATCTTAAATTTTCTAACCTAGATGAACTGTGGGTAGGTTAGATTTGAGTTTCATTTATGTTTATTGTGATTCTATGATTTTTCTAAAGTTTATAATTTTTAAGTTTTAAATAGAACGTTGGTTGTGTTAGGAAACTAAGGAAATCCTACCCAAGAGCAAGGGCAAAAGCAAGCTTGACTTGGATTTCCGCAAGCCTATTAGGTGGGTAATGTATTTATAGTTACTGTGTAATTTGACAAATTCTTGCCTATGTGTGTGTATGTGATGTGCTTGAAAATGAAATTGCTAAATTATAAATTACTATAATGCATTTTAAGTTATGCATTGAAAGAAGTATGACATTTTTTATAAAATTTAATTGTGATTTTTGATCATGTTATGACTTGATATTCGGTCATGGCAATTTCTATAAATGAAAAGAAAGGAAAGATCGTGAAAGAGTATGAAAACATTTCATAAATGATTTGAGCGTGATTAAGTGCTTCCGTTTGGGCGAGAGTGGAACCATTCTGTTCGTCACGTGCATATTGATAAGAGCCTTCTCCCCCTGCCCACTTGTAGCATATGAGCTCCAAAATTGGACTCATTTTGTTCATGAGGTAAACTTCGGTTTCTCCATTATATTTTCATGGAACCCTCAAGCCGTTTGTTGTGCATTGCATCTTTAGATGTTCAAGTATGGTGCATATTAAAGTGTTATGTTTAATGGTTGAAGTTTATATTGTGTATTAAGTTTAAGTTGTGTTGATCAATGATTAAATTGCTTGAATAAAGTACGAATGCTAGTATTGCTAAACATACTTATACATATGCTTGAATATGTGGCTAATTGTCAATGGCTATATATATATTAGCCACTGAGCTGTGTAGCTCACCCCATTATCTCTCCTTAGATGCAGATCGAGAAGATAAGTGATCCCTTGCAAGGCATTTGGGCAAAATTTCAAGATAGTATCCTTTGTCACTAAGTTAGTTTGCTCACTTTTGGGATAGCTTCTTAAGCATGTAAACATTGAGCATCCTGTATATGTTGCATTTTGGGGTTAAGCCCTTGTTCAAAGTGTGTTGACGTAATTAAGTGATGTATGAGTTTCTGATGCTTGGGGAAATGAGGTAAATAAAGAAACTGCAAAGTCCCCAGATGTATGTGCATGTTTCTCTAGTAGATGTTCAGTTCTTGATCTAAGCCTTCCATAGGCGTAGAAGTTATGTGCTAACTTCCAAAGGAAACTAGACAAATTGAGACTAAATTAGTTGAAGTTGTTCTCTATAAAATATGTTGTTAAATTGTCCAGCTTTCTATCAATATATAGTATAGAAACTTTGGACTTCAGAGTCGAAAGTTATGATCTTTACAATGGGAAAGATGCATCGTCTGTAAAGACTATCGTCTGTAATGGCATCATATCATCTGTGATGACGTCATTCGTCTTAAGAGATACATTGTTTGTAAAGAATATCATCTGTACTATGATGACGTCATTCATCTTAAGAGATGTATTGTCTGTAAAGACATATAGTCTGTGATGACATCATATTGTTTATGGAGTTGTATCGTCGATAATGGACGCTTCGTCTTAAGTTGACCCCGCATCATCTTAAGACCATACTTCATCTTAAGTTGACCCCGCATCATCTTAAGACTGTACTTCGTCTTAAGTTGACCCCGCATCGTCGTAAGACCGTGCTTCGTCTTAAGGTAACCTCGCATCGTCTTAAAACCTTGCTTCGTCTTAAGTTGACCCCACATCGTCTTAAGATCGTGCTTCGTCTTAAGTTGACCCCGCATCGTCTTAACACCGTGCTTCGTCTTAAGTTAACCCGTATCGTCTTAAGACCGTGCTTCCTCTTAAGTTGACCATGCATCATCTTAAAACCATGCTTCGTCTTAAGTTGACCCCGCATCGTCTTAAGATCATGCTTCGTCTTAAGTTGACCCCGCATCGTCTTATGACCATGCTTTGTCTTAAGTTGACCCTACATTGTCTTAAGACTATGCTTTGTCTTAAGTTGACCCCGCATCGTCTTAAGGTAACCTTACTTCATCTTAAAAATTTTGCTTCGTTTGTCTTTTGTTTTGTTTGTTCTTTTGTTTCGTTTGCCCTCTTCACTTTGTTTGTTCTTTTGTTTCGTCTACCCTCTTCGCTTCGTCTATTCTTTTGTTTCGTCTGCCCTCTTCGCTTCGTTTGTCTTTTGTTTTGTCTACTTTCTACTTTATGACCGAAACTTCTTCCTCTATTTACTATTCAACTAATACCATCGTCTGGTCTACTTTGATTCTTCAGATGATAGATTCTGTCTTCACGGTCTTCACGAAAGTGATAAATCTTGAAGTACTCTTTTAAGCTGCCCCAAAGAACACCCAAATCCGATACCTATGATGAGGGTCATTCAAGTGTCCCCAAAACAGGCTTAGTATAATTGAGGGCAAGTACTGTTTTCCGTCAAATATCTCCAAATGTTTAGGTTCTGAAAACAGGATCCAACATAAAGTTTCGATTATGGTTATGGTGTCTTGACTATTTTTTGGTTTTAGAAGACAAATGTGCTGGAATTTTGTTTTAACAATTTTTTGGTTGTATGAACTTTTTTGTAACAAAATTTCATTTTTTACAAATGCTGGAATTTTTATGTAATATTCATAAGTTTCAGTTTTAGTGAAAAACAAGTGCAGATTTTAATTTTCTTATGGGAAAAAATTCGGTTTTTATAAAATCAAATGTTGTGTTGAAAGTAAAGCCATTATACACTTTTTACCAATTAGGTCGGGTCATATGAGCGAAGAGTTTGAAGCGGAAGATCCAAGTCCAAGAAGAATATTTTGTGCCTAAAAGGCTTGTAATTATTTTTATGTTTCTAGGATGGACAATCAAATGTGGCTTATTATTTCATTTGATGAATGGATAAATGAATGCAAATAATATGTGATATTATGTGATTACATGTCATTTAGAAAATTGCCAACCTTAGGCATTGCGATGCATTCATTATATATGAGATATATAATGAAACAATATAGGATGGATAATAAATTGCATTTAGATAACATGGTAATTAAAACTTAAAGCCCAAAAAGATTGAGTGGGAGAGGATGCTCATGTGAGAGTCCACGGTCTCCAAATGATGGCCAATTTGCATGTGGTGAAGTGTTACTCCCCACTGGAGGGCATGAATCTTAGGTCTTGCATGGATTGTGTTTCCTTAAGGATAAGTCCATTTATTGGTAGCAATGTGACCTCCTACTGAGGCATGATTTGCAAGTATCATTAGTGAATGAATTAAATGGTTAAACACTTAACATATTTTATCAATAACCTGCCCACCGTAGCTCTGTTGGTAAAAGTATGGACCAAATTATGACACTTCTGGACCAAATTATGACGTTTCTTTAGAAGTTAAACATGAAGATGCTTAGTAGCTTTTTTAGTAGGAGGGTCCCAGTTTTTCTTTTAATGGATAAGATGGCCCACCGTCACTTAATCTATTATAGATAAGAAAAATAATCATTGTATAAAGTTTTTAATTTTTTTAATTTTTTTTAAATTTATCATAATGCATAAATGTATCATGATTTTATACAAAGTTCCAATATTGTTGATTAGTATGCTCATATTTTAATAATTTATATTTTCAGTCATAATCAACCAAAAAATGAATTCATTCACTTTGCTCTTGACAAATAACAAATTGGAAAACGGAAAAATTTTAATGAGTGGAGACGTAACCTTGACATTGTTCTTCAATAGGAACGTATTTCATAGGTATTAATTGAAAATGAGCATGCATCTCCAGGTGAAGATTCAACTTTTGAGATAGTCCGACAATATGAGGGTTGGCAAAATGCTGACAAGACTACTAAGTGTTATATTCTAGCTTCTGTCAGTGGCATGTCGCAAAAGCAAATTGCTTGTAGGAAAACTGCTAGTGTAATGGTCCATCACCTACATGAGATGTTTGGTGTGAGGACTAAGTTTGCAAGAGTGAAAGCTATCTAAACCTTTCAAAATCTCAAACAAAAACTTGATGAACCGGTGCAGGATTACATGCTTAATGTAATCTTTGTAGTTACTAAGGTTGAGATTCTTGGGGTGGATATGGATGCAGACACGAAGATAATTATGATCATCAATAGCTTTAACTCTTCTTTTCAACAATTTAAGTTAGACTATGAACTCAAAAACAAAGATTACACCTTAAGTGAGTTGATGAATACCCTCCAGAGTATGGAGGAGATATTGAATATCAAGGCTCGTGGGCTAGAAGCTAATGTAACATCTTCTTCTAAGCTTAAGGGTAAGGGAAAGCAAAAGAAGAAGGGTCCAATGAAAAAGAAGGCAGGGTCCAATGAAAAAGAAGGCCCAAATAGAGACTAAGGCCTAACCCATGAAAAAGAAGGCCAAAGAGAACACCAAGGGAAAGTGTTTCCACTGTGAATAGATGGGCCACTAGAAAAGAAACTGTCCAGTCTACCTTGAGTCCCTCAAAAGTAAATAAGGTATCGGTTTCCTAAGTTTTTTAGGTACTAGAAATGTGGCAGACTTATCTGATTCTTGGATATTAGATTTAGGAGCCACTAACCATGTTTGCAATTCTTTGTAGGGGTTCCAGTAAAAGAAAAGACTACCTAAAGGCCAGTTTCAAGTCAAGATAGTAGATGGATCCTATGTTTCAGCAGAACCAGTGGGAGTAGTTATCTTAGACTTTTCTAGTGGTCATAAGTTATATTTGGAGGATGTTTATTATATGACAATGATTGTAAGGAACATGATTTTTGTTTTTTGTCTAATAAAATTTGGTTATTCCTTATATTTTGAAAATGTTGTTTCAATATATAAGAATAAGGATTTTATTTGTGATGCGATAATTAAAGGGATTGTTCTGTATAGAAACTATGACAGGCTCACTAAACACCACAGAATTGATAAAACCAAGACATTTCAATGACTCTAGCATTAATTCTAAATATCTGTGGCACTTAAAAATGGCTCATATCAATTAGAAAAGACTTGACAGGTTAGTAAAAGATGGGATCCTTATGGGCTTGGATAAAGATCCATTACCCACCTATGAATCTTGTATTGAAGGAAAGATGACCAAGGCTTGATTTCCTTCTAAAGGAAACAGATCTAAATTCACGTTGGACCTAGTACATACTGATGTGTGTGGCCTATGAACGTACAAACTAGAGGAGGTTATGAATACTTCATTACCTTTGTAGATGATTACTCAAGATATGGCTATTTGTATTTGATGTATAAAAATACTGAATCTTTTGAAAAGTTCAAAGAATTCCAAGCTGAAGCTGAGAAGTAGCTAGACAAGTCATTAAAATAACTTCGATCAGATCAAGGTGGTGAGTACTTATTTGGAGAGTTCTAGCAATATTTAATTGAAAATAGAATTGTTTCCAATTTGTCAACTCCTCGAACACCTCAACAGAATGGTGTAAATGAGAGGAGAAATAGGATTCTATTGGAAATGATAAGATCAATGATTTCCTACGCTATCCTTATAGAATCGTTTTGGGGATATGCCATACAAACGGCAACATATCTTCTTAACTTTGCTCCATCTAAATCAGTACCTAAAACACCTAGAGAGTTATGGATTGGCCGAGTGCGTTCATTGTGGCATATAAGGACCTGGGGCTACCTAACCCATGTTCTAAGACCTGAATCCATAAAGATGGAACCAAGGTCAAAAGTATGTTTGTTTGTTAGATATCCTACGGGAACTCAAGGGTACTATTTTTACAGTCTTCATAATAGAAAGGTATTTGTGTTGACCAATGTGACCTTCCTAGGGGAAGAATTTGTGAGAAATCACAAAAGAAGAAGTGAAGTATTATTAAAAGAGTTAGCTATTTCATCCAAACCAAGAGTTAATTTGGATATGACAGAACAAGAAGTCAAAATGGATTCAAGAGTTTAATCAGAAGAGCAACCTGAGCATCAAGTTGTGCCTAGACATAGTGGGAGGGTTGTGAGACAGCCAGATAGGTATCTAGGTCTAGGAGAAGGCATAATTGCCATCTTAGACTAAGAAGAAACAGATCTCATTATGTATAGACAGGCTATTAATGATGTTGATGCAAAAAATGGCTCAAGGCGATGGAATCATAAATAGATTCCATGTGCGCTAATGAAGTCTAAATTCTTGTAGATTTAACACCAAGTATAAAAGCTATATGGTGTAAATGGATCTATAAAAGGAAAAGAGGATCAGATGGAAAGGTAGAGACCTTTAAAGCTAGATTGGTAACTAAGGGCTATACTCAAAAAGAGGGTATAGACTATGAGGAGACTTTTTCTCCGGTTGTCATGCTTAAGTCCATCAAAATTCTGTTGGTCATAGCAACCTATTTCGATTATGAAATATGGAAAATGGACTTCAAAAGCATAATTCTTAATGGAGATATTAAGGAGACCATTTATATGGCCCAACCAGAAGGTTTTGTTGAGTCAGGTAATGAGCTTAAAGTATGCAAATTGCAAAGGTTCATTTATAGAATTAAGCAGGCATCTAGGTATTGGAACATTAGGTTTGATAAGTCTATCAAAACTTATAGGTTCATACAAAACTAAGATGAGCCTTGTATCTATAAAAGAATACAAAAAGGAAGGTTATTTTTCTAATTCTATATGTTGATGACATTTTACTCATTGGGAATGATGTAGGAATGTTATCTGCAGTTAAAGGATGGCTAAACAAACAGTTCTCAATGAAGAATTTAGGAGAGGCTAACTATGTTTTAGGGATCAAACTTATAAGGGATTGTAAGAACAAATAGATAGCCTTATCTCAATTAACTTACATTGAGAACATGTTCAATAAGTTTGCCATGCAAGATTCCAAAAGAGGTTTCACACCTACTAGACATGGAATCAAACTTTTAAAGGAGAAAGTACCTAAGATCCAAGAGGAGGTCAAACGCATACATAATATTCCATATGCTTTGGCAGTTAGAAGTTTAATGTATGCTATGCTTTACACTAAACTGGATATCTGTTATGCAGTAGGACTGGTAAGTATATTTCAATCTAATCCAGGAATAGAGCATTAGACAACAGTTAAGTGTATACTGAAGTATCTTTGTAGGACAAAGAACTTAGTGTTTGTTTACAGAGTATCAATCCAGTGTCTACATGTTGAAATTATTAATTGAAACATGTATCAGGAAACATTCACTCAAATAAAGAGTTTATAGTGATATCATCATTTCTAGATGTTTTATGGAGATTGGTGATTAAACTGGTGCCAGTAGTTTGATGGACTAGCTACCCTTAAAGTCTTAATACTAAGATGAAATCTTGTGTACTAATCACCATATAGAGTAAAACGGGAAATCTAGAAGTAAAAATCAACATAAGGGTAAAACGGTAATTTTATCCTTTATTGTGCGGATAACTATAATA
>JAOQMP010064561.1:0-10461 GCA_027563575.1 Erythroxylum pedicellare | reverse complement strand
TTGAAGGTGTAGCAATGGCTGGAGTTCAATGAGCTTAAAAGGGGAGTAGTTTAATCCATGGTTCAGCTATGAATTTATAAATTCCTAAGTCTAGGATTTGTAATTTGTAGTTGAGCTACTTGATTATCGTTGTAACCAAATGTTGGATATTCATTATGTATAGTTTGGATTGGTTTATGTATGAAGTTTTATATATGTATTTGTAATCTTCTTGATTCTCTCTTATCTTGCATGGTTAGGTTTGATATTGAGTTGATTCTGGATTTCATTTTACCTATTCATTGGTTGGTCCTACTACACACACTAAGAACACTTAATAGGATATTATGAAATGGAGTCCCATTAATTAAGATCCTGGACTTAAAGAGTACTTTAAGGTTTACCATTTTGAACTTTAGTGATTTCTACTCCCACTAAAATCAATTTTGACTATGATAGCCAGAGCTTACTTTTAAGAGGATTCTATCACTGTTTAATCTCCTATTTTTCATCTTTCCATTTTCTATATCCCTAAAATTCGAAAAAATACATTTTACAATTAAATTTAGTTCAATTAGTGATTTTAAAAATCAAAACCCCCTTTTTCCCAATTAGCTTGCATAGCATGACATATAAGTTAACTGAGGTTTATTCATTTTAGGTTCTGATTAAGTGAACGACCTGGGGTTGCACCCTATAGTGCAATGTATAAATTATTTTGATTTAACCTCTAAAGCCTTTATGACTAGGTTCGAATCAGGAGGATTTCACTTTCACTATAAATGTAAGGAACTCAACCGTACTCACCTATTATATGTGGATGATTTGCTTCTATTGCCTGATTTTGATCTTGCTTCATTCAAAATCTTGATGCATGTGCTTGATCTATTTGCAGAGTGGTCAAGACTTACTCATAACCCAGAGAAAAGTTGTTGCTACTTGAAGGATGTGCAAAACTCATAGGAAATTAACATAACTCATAGGTTCCAGCTTGGATCACTTCCCTTTCGATACCTAGGAGTTCCTATTATGGCTTCCAAGCTAAAGTTTTGAGATTGCTTATTGATTATTGAAAAGTAGAAGTGTAGAGTAATGGCATGGAAGAATCAATTCCTCCACTATGCAGTTAAACTTACACTCATCATTTCATTGCTTACCATTCTCCATCTACATTAGGTTACTCATATTGCTTTGCCTCGGAAAGCAATAAAAGAGATGGATTGCTTAATGAAATCCTTTCTTTGGTCTAGACAGGTGGGAAACTCTAGGAATGCACGGGTTAAATGGTGTGAGGCTATGAAGACAAAAAAAATATAGTGGCCTCAGAATTATCTCACTCTTTACTACGCAACAAGTTTTAATGTGCAAGAGATTGTGGAGACTATACTTAAAAAATAAAGTTTTGTGGTCAAAATGGATTTATGAATTCTATCTAAAAAAAGTTTATTTTTGGCAGGCCAACTTTTTAAAGGAACGATCTTGTGTTGTAAAACAAATGATGCGGCTACGTGAATTTATTTATCCTCACATTCAGCACACTATTAGCAATGGTCAGAAGATATAGGTATAGTTTTGAAAACTAGTTAGATATTAGCCCTTTGCTCATACTACTGCATTCCAACGACTTTTAAAATGAATGGTACTAAACGTTAAGGTCTCTTCTCTAATAGATGATGGTCACTCGAAGGGAGATTTTTGTGGTTTTTATGAACTCACAACATATCTACCTATCTTAACAAATCTAACAATGGAAGATACCATCTCCTCGTGGTTAGCTACAAATGTGGTATTTTAAAACAAAACTTGTTATAGTCTTTTGTCGGATGATACAACAGTAGTTCTGTGGTTTTCTCTACTGTGGCATAACAAGACAAGTCCCAAAGTCACCTTCACCATATGGTTAACAATTAAAAATGAACCAAAAACTTGGAAGCAATGGCATGATAGAGTTGATGCCTTATGTATATTATGTATTATGTCATTTGAGGAGCGCAATTGTAATAACCCCTATACAAAACCTACAACCATCCACACAGATATTAACCAAATTCCTATACATGCATTCAAGGTATATAATTATAATCAATGTTATACATATACACATACAAATTTCATATCATTTTGATATTATCATGGAAAAATAGTATCACTCCTTTACATTAACATGATAATACAAAAAGGAAACATAGAATTTTGTTTATTACATATACAAACATTCTTTAATTAAAAGACCCATCCAAAGGTACTTTTACTCCTAGCTATTGGCCTTGGTCCTTGTAGATATTCCTTGTACCGCACTCCTATGACCTGGACCTATATGAAATTTCACCTGTGCTAAGCTTGAAAGCTTAGTGGGGAAAACATTTTGTTTGGATGACCACTCACAGCAGTCATCCACCAAGCATATATATTCAGAAATATCATAACTTATATACCATAAATTCACATTCAGAAACCAAACATTGATATTCAATGCTCATGTAAATAATGATCGCATGCTTAAGTAAAGTATATAATGCAAATATGCTTCAATATATTATCCATATGTAGAAAATGAACATTTATAAGCCAATTATTGATATTCAACACTCATTGATATAAATTTGAAATATAAATGAACATCATTAAAATTCATCATTACAGTCAATACAAATTTTCTTTAATACCAATTATTCATGTTGTCATGCTGCATTTATTATTTATGACTGTTAAGTTTCCTTTCTACGTTAAGCGTGTACATTTTCTATGGGTATAGATAACGAGTGTTATAGATATTTGAAGATATAAAATTTTGGATACCCAAAGGTATCAATCTGTAGATACACGAAGGTATCAAACAGTGATCACCAGTGGTGTGAAACTATAATAGCTGTACTGTAACCTTATAAGCATGCCTATCTATCTACAACAAAGACAATAGAGAAGGCACTATAACATTTCCTTTAACCATTTACAAATTTCACAATTCATATATTAACAAATCATATGATATACATTTCAAGTCATAAAACCTATATCTGTGTTAGTACATGCAAGTCATAACTAATGAACATTGGAAGGGTGTCAAAATCACACTTGTATAATCATTCACACTTATATAATCATACTATACACATATGAGTAATAAACATACATACAAACCATTTATGTACATATAAATTTTCTTTGGAATGCATTATGTTCAATCTTATATTCCAATGTTTAGTCTCCCAATTCACATGTAATAGTTTTTATTTCGTTTATTTATAGGCACTTGAAAATTTTCACACACATTTATAAAGTTTTAGATAAGATGTGGTAGAAATTAGAAACAAAAATAATGCCACATTTATGACAGACACTTTATCTATTCATAACACTACTTGTTCCATAATATTTATATCAAAACTGGGTTTCTAGGTCTTTTAGACATTTCTCCCTAACAATCAGGTCATTTCGACTCCTAATTCATAAGATATAGACCAAATATTACAAGCTGCTTCAAAATAGGGGTAGCATCAGCTCACCATTTTCGATCTCAATTTCCATGAGTTATGGCTCAAAAAATGTGACTGACTCAAACAAACCTTAGACATAATTCAACTACACAATACTATCTTATCATATTCAATCAATTCTATGCAAGATAACACCAAAATTGCACCAAAGAATCATCCCAATAACCTTTACACATCTAAATGAATCTTTATAACCATTCAAACATACACACAAAGAGAAATTAGACTAAGTGTAGTCCCAAACCTTAAAACTAGGAAAGTAGTTCTTCTAATGTCTTTCCTTCCCCTCCTCTTTAGCTTTGCTTGAATCACCAAGTAAAAAATCATGGGATAAAGAAGGTGAAATGGAGAGGAGAAAATTCTGAAGTTAAGTTATTAAAATTTAGTCCATCTTCCCTCTCTATATGCCTTTTCATGAATTTTCTGGTTTTAGACACACGTTTCAATCCAAGTGGACCATATGTCACAATCTTATTAGACCATATATTATAATCCTATTAGATCACGTGTTACAATTCTATTGGACCATATGTTAAAATTATATTGAACCATATGTTACAATTCTATTGGACCATATGTTACGATTCTATTGGACATAAATGCTTTAATCTTATTGGTCCTTTTTCTTCCTTTAATTCCCTTATCAATTTATTTCATTCCCCTACGTCTTAAGTTTATGGCATAAATTTCATTCAATTTGGTTAATTATATCAGAATTTATACCTCAAAAACTACAGGTTGTTTGAAAACAAGGATAATAGCTATAACTTAACTTTAAAACAGAATTCAAAATTCTTAGAGGCAGAATCAGATTTCAATTCCTTCATGAAATTTTTAGACCTATGTATCTAGTTTAATCTTTAATTGAAAATATCCAATTTGGAGGTCTACAAGCTAAGCTATGGCGAAATTATAGAAATATGTTTAGTGGAACCTATCCATTTAGCAAGGTACACATCCCAAATCAACTAACTTTGGTCTTATCATGTAGAGAAGCACAAAAGCACATCCAATTTAACTAAAAAAATTCCATAAGCAAATGGGATACTTCTTTTACCAATTCCCCTCACATCACAATTATAAATCCAAGCAAACATATCAAAAATTCTTATACATATTTCACATCTAAGTATGTATATCCATGCCAAAATGAACAAATTACTCATTAACCAATTTCTTTTACATTAAGTGTTATAACGTCTCTTACTAAGATGCACATAATTCATTATGTTCACTTCTTAATACACCCTAAACATGCTATAATACTTCGAGGGTATATATTGGGATGTTACAACAATCATCTTTTTTTAATTTGCAGCTGCTCTAAGGTGATTTAAAGTCAAATCTTGTACATGTTATCATTGCAAGTTACTGGATACAATCAGCCCAATGTACTACACTGGATTATCAGATAAACCAAAAAAGGAGGTTCTAATGTTGTTCTTTATGCAGTAGCTTTTACTATAACCATGTATAACATTTGGAGGGAATGAAATTGACGAAGGTTTACCAATAAGAAAGAGGAAATATTAGCTGGTGGAGAAAATAATAAATCATATAAGAGCTAGAATATTTGCTAAACAAATGCATCAATCCCTCTAATTAGAAATGAAGAGCAGATGGAGACTGTGATTTAATGACTCTAAATATGATATAATTATATAACTTTCACACCATGACTCTTTTAGATTCTCTGTAATCTAACGATAGGCTTTGTTAGCCTTGAGCTTATTATTTTTTGTAACGAGGTCACAGTTTTATATAAAGTAATATACCATTTAATTTTTAAAAAAAGGTCTAATAGGAAGGAAAGGAGCTCAAGCCCCAAATCAATTATTAAATGACAATATTATGCTGGAATGTCTAAGGTTTTATGGCCTTAAGAAGTAATTGTGATCAATAACTTTATTTTATCAATAAACACTCTCTTTGTTGGGATTTCCAAAGATCAATTTTAGTTAAGAAGTGCTCAACTAGTTTGCCTTTTGGAATAGCACTTAGTATATTTTATCTAATCACGCTGCACACCGTTATGTTAAAATTGTGATTTCATATGATCCAAGGAAGATTAGGGTGATGACTACCTGTATGAATGAAGAGTATATGGAACTACTTCTTTTTTAATACTAATGTGATGATGCTATTCTTCTTTATTTATTATTCCATTTCATGTAATCCCCCAAATTATACCTTAGTTGGAATGATACATGTCTATGAAAATAAATGAGATAGGTGTTAAAATTGTGATATGAATTGAATGTGATTGTATATGTCTCGAATTTCTGGTTTAATGGATCATACTTAGTGACCTAGAATTAATTGCTACCATTAGAGAATTGAGGTATTAAAATGTACATTTAGACTAGGAAAATTTCAAGTGCAAGATAAGTTGATAAATGAAAATTAAATGACATTTGGCATAACTAAGGCATTGACAAATGGAAGTATAATTGAATGACAAGTGGTAGCATTGATTAAAGGATAAGTGTCCTAATTGAATTGTAACAATTGGAAGCCTAAAATGGAGAACAAATGGGAGTCATACATTGATGACATGTTCCAATGCATAATTGAGACACCTAGTAGCTTAGGTGTTAAGCTCTTACAAGCAAGTTTCTGCAGCCCTCATTTTTTCTTCTTTCCATCGAAATCATCCCCTTTTCTTTCTCTAAATTTTACTTCAATTTTAATGTACTATCACACTAAACTCCTTGACATATACTAAATCAAAAAACTACCTCAAGAGATCTTCTATATTGCTATCTTTTGGGTGTTAAGATCATCCTACTCCTACCTAGATTTTAGAAATGTATTAGTTGCATAAAGGGTTGATTTGGTTGGTTCTTTGAAGAAAGAACTTGAAGTTAATTAGGTAAGGGAATTCTAACTTAATGTTATGTGTTAACATGAATTTTATGTTGCTTGAATTGAAATGGACTATGTGTGGAATTGATTATATAGTAAGGTTTAGAACATGATGATTGTTAGATGGATTTTGCTATAGATTTTGTTGCATGAAAGAAAATGTCTTGTGAGTTGTCAAATAAGTAATTTTGATTTGAAATTGAATATGAAATTGATGAGGAGTTGGCAAACAATTAAGGTATATTTGAAGCATGATTTAAGGATTGTCATATTGGTGTTTTGAAATTTGGAAGAAGATGTTTGGATCTAGAATTCATAGGAAAATGGGTATTCCATGATCGTGGCACTTATCCTGCCCATGATCGTGGCACTTATCCCACGATCATGGGCAGATGTTGAAACATAGTAGGATAATATACCTTACATTGGTATAATTGAAGTTGATTAGGGTTTGTAATGAATCTAGTTTGAGATTAGATTAATTGGTTAAAGGTCGAATAGGTTTTGGATTTTCAATTGAGGTAATAACTTATGGAAAGTGTTATTTTAATTACAAGTATCTAATTTAGAATTTATAAGTTATTGAAGAAATGAAGTATACTTATGAACATAAATGTGATATAAATGATGTGTTAGCAAAAAATGTTTGTGAATTGGGAACTTAGGTGAGTACATGTAAAATATAATTACTTAACATCTCATTGGTATTTTGATGTAAATGCTTACATTCAAAAGGCATAATGAGTTTGTTTAAGTGTGAATAAATATATTCAGTTTGAGCATAAGAAGACAAATTCATACTTATGCATTATTTCATTGTCAAGTGATTCTGAATTGTAAAATGTTTCATTTGAAAATTGTTAAATCCTAGTTGTGGGTAAATAGGCGTGCTTAGAAAGGTCTGCAATTGCTCCTGTAACTTGACACTAAGGTGTCCCCTGATTATTGACACTAAGGTGGCCCTTGATTATTGACACTATGGTGTCTCCTGATTATCGACACTACGGTGTCCCTTGATTTTGAGACATAAGTCTCTTTTGTTCTGTGATACCAATCATGGTATCTTTTGTTCTTGTCCCATTGCCCACTTTTGCAAAAAGGACTAGCAGGCTAATATGTTTGTGTTCTGATATATGATCCGCTCTGATGCAAGCTAAATTCTTTTATGCCATAAGTAAGTCTAATCTACTACAAGTTATGTTCTAATATGACATAATGATATCCTATTATGAGATTTTAAATACTATTCTGAAATAAAATAAGTTCTGATTTAATATAAGACATATCTTGATCTGATACAAGTTATATTCTGATCTGAAAGTATTATATCCTTTTCTGATACTTGTATATTATGTTCTGATATTTAAATGTTTTGTTCTATGTTGATGAATCATATTCTGTTTTAAGACACATAATGTTTAGATTACTCTTTAATATGAACAATTAAAGGTTACTGGTGATACGATCTGATTCTGTATATATGAATGCCAGACGATTGTTAGAGATAGTCACTAGTTTATATTTTATTTATTTATTCCCCACTAAGCTATATACTTATCACAGTGGTATTGCCTTCATGTACGTTCTGATAAGAAGGTTTAAAGAATGGGACAAAGATAACCACAGTGGCAAAGAAGAAGATGTTTTGTTTTAGAAATGTTCGGTTGATTTTTAGGTTGTACTCATTATGATGACACCTTTTTGTATTTTATGTATATAGTTTGTAATAACTATAATACAAGTTGGATCTAAATTTTTAAAGCATGTATTATGATAATTATACAATATGTATAAGTTTAATTGTTTTCAATTACAAATGAAATGCAGTATATATTCGTATGAGTTTCTTGACAAACTTGGAATGCTATGGATTGTTTAGTTCTGTTTTGTGTGGCACCTGTATATCCTTTTAAGGATATGTTGGTGTTACATTGTTTGGTATCAGAGTATGGTTTAGGCCATTCTGGAATAACCAGCACTTAAATTTTGCTTATACTTGAATATAAGAGTAGTGTTTGGCCTAATGTAGTCCTACATTTTGGTTTTAATTTTGAGTATAAAAGATCTCACAAGGCCGTTAATGAGGTTATTGAGAGTAATAATCTTGAGCAATCTTGTCCATCTATTTTGGGCCCCTCTGGGATAAATCGAAATGAGGCTAAAGTCCCACCTCCAACTTAGGGGGAAGCTTTAGTTAAGCTATCACAAGATATGATGACTCTGATACACTGTATAGATGCACCTATAGCTTCAATTGATCAGTTACGGAAGTATGGGCCTAAAGAACTTACTAGAACATCTCTGGAAGAATCTGAAAGAGCTGAATTCTAGTTAGAGAAGGTGAACAGGGTGTTAAATGAAATTAAATGCCCACCAGATTAGATAGTGCATTGTGTTGTCTCTCTTCTTTAGGGAGTTGCTTATAAATGATGAAAGTTTGTTTTAAGGAATCCGCAGCTACCTGAGCCAGTGACTTGGGATTTCGTTTCCCAAGATTTTAAAGTTAAGTATATGTCGGAAGCTTATAGAAAGGAGAAATGGAGGCAGTTTTTGAACCTGAAGTCAAGATACCTATCTGTTGCTGAGAACGATAGAGAATTCAATCAACTTAGCAAGTATGCCCCTAAATCTGTGCTTACTGAGGAGTTTCGGTTTAATTAATTTAAAGATGGTCTGAATGATTCTATCAAAGAACATTATGCGACCTTTACCCTCTTACAGTAAGTGAGTTACCATAAACTGGTACAAGTTGCTATAAAAATAGAAAGGTAGGAGATGGTTAGGAAAGAAAGGGTTCATCAAAGAGGTTTGGCCATAAGAGGTCAGTCCTTGAGTAAAAGAAGTCCTGAAGGTGCCTCCATTACACAATAATTTACTCGGAGATCTATAACTGGGGGAAGGCAATAAGAATTTCCCTCATCAGCTGATTTTGGTAGGGGTTCCTCTATGGCTCAAGGTTTTGATGCTCTAGAGTGCCCTCATTACTCCAGACATCATTGGAATACATGTAGGAGGGCTACGGGTGCATGTTTTCGATATGGTAGCACTGAGCATTTGATAGCCAATTGTCCTATAAGATAGCCTCAATATGATAAGTTAATAGAGAGGAAACGATTTCTCATGCATTTTTTGGAAATAAAGGATGTGGTAGAGGTCATGAAGGATCTAGTCAAATCATTCCGACTACTCTTTCAGAGACTGTTAATTGACCTACTGTGCCTTCTGCTTCAGCTCGAGCTTACATTTTAAAAGCTCGTAAGGATCAAGATGCACTAGAGGTCATTGTGGGTACTATTTCTCTCTCTAATTCTAAAATGAATGATTTGATTGATCCCGGATCCACTCATTCCTATATCTGTGTTGGAGAAATTTCTAATAAAAAGATGCCTGTAGATAGGTTAGACTATGACATTCATGTAACCAGTCTTTTAGGTGGTAGTGTGTTGGTTAATCAAGTTTATAGAAACTGTCCTATTATGATCTAAGTGAATATGTAGCGGATCTAATTGAATTTCCTTTCCATGAATTTGATTTGATTTTGGGTATGGATTGTTTATTCAAGCATCAGGCAGTGGTTGACTTTCGTGCTAAGACGATTGTGCTTAGGAAACTTGATCAACCTGAAATGATATTGTACGATATCTGTAATTCTCTATGTAACATCTTATTACCCATGTTAAGGCTAGAATTGTGATTCATGAGAAAGTACTGAGAAATTAGGAAATGCACATCATGTTTTAGTTAAATATGACATGCACATTTTAGCTCATCAATAGGATTGTACGTGCATTCATTGACATTTTCTGGGTATAATTGATTTATAAATGTGATTAAAATGTGAATTGTGAGTTATTTCTGTTAAAAATTTATTTGGAGACCATTAGCATTATTTCAGAATTTTTAGTGAATTTAAGGTATATTTGGACTAGGAAGAATGCCAAGTGGTAGGATAAATTGACACATGAAAAATTTGGATGATTAAGCCAAAAATTGGGTGACATTTAGCATAGTTAATTGGTGACAAATGGACTAATAATTAAATGACAAATGGATCAATTATTGTGTGACAAGTGGACCAATAATTAGGAGACATATGGACTGATTAATTGGTGACATATGG
>JAOQMP010064541.1:0-10462 GCA_027563575.1 Erythroxylum pedicellare | reverse complement strand
TTTTCAAGCACAATATCATATTTTTCACAATAAACACATATGCCGGGAAATGTCATGAATGCATGTACCGTCATGTGTATATACAAAAATTGCCATTCATATATATATATAGAGGCCATAACATGCATGCTCGTGCCGAGATGAGTTTGCACACTCATAACTCGTTCCAATTTACTATTTTACCCTTCCCATCGGTGATGGGATGTTACAATAGGCCTGTAATCATTGAGTAAGGAGGGATTAGATGTCTTAGGTCTGAGACAAATGTATGTCTTATTCAGTTTTAGACGTAGTTTGTCACTCTTAAAAAATTGCATCATCGTGTCAGTCTCTAATGCACCAGTTTACTCCTAAGTAGTTTGGAAAAAACTTGCATTAAATCGCTCTAGCCTAGGGCTCTTTATTAAGATACAATGAGAACATAATAACTCTTATCTCCTCTATAGATACATCATCAATAAGTGTGGATAATTGGTGGTGAGCTAAGGGAGATTTAAGGTTATTAACTAGGTCCCAAAAAGTGAAGAAATTTCACTACTTCTCCCAAAGATGTTCCTGAAATGCTCCTTAGTTAAGTGTTTAAATTATTTTGTTCATTCACAAGGTTACCCTTAAACTATTTTAGAGAAAGGATCTTGTTTTTGTTCCTCTTACTTTGTATTACACTATAAAAGAACTTAGAGTTTTTGTCCTTTTCTTGTATCTATATAATTATGGCCTTCTGTCTTAACCATGATTTATAGATCTCCAGTGAGTCAAAGTATCTCTTCAATTCAGTCAACCTTTAAGATGGGGATCCTTAGGACATTTGGCTAGAGCTTCCTGAGTAAGGTTTAAACAATCAAATTCTATTATATTTTTATCTATAGCATCTTTCATCAATATTACATAACTTGGTTTAATTGTTTTCAATTTTTAAATGCATATATATGCTTGTGTACCCCTATATTCAGTCTCCATCCCATTTGTAACTATAGTCCCAAACTCAAGTTATTGGAGCAAAGAATTATAAAACTTAAATGTAGCTTTTGTTTTTATTGTGAAGAGATTTTGATTAAGCAATGTAAATGAATGATCTAAACATAAAGAATTACCAAATGTAACAAAGCTATCAAGAAGTTTACTAGACATCTTTCAAACATCCTTTAAATGAGCCTCTTTTACTTTATTGATTACACTATAAAAGGAAATGTTAAGAGAATCTCAAGTCCATCAATCTAAGGTTAACTATTAGGCTAGATAATTCATAAAATTAAAAAAATGATACTACAAGCTAGCTTAAGATTCCATATAAGAGAGTAAACAGTTGAAGCCTTTAAAAAGGATCCACAGAGTGGAAATATTAGTTCCAAGTCTTTACACGTCCAACTATAGGCTAGCCCTTTGATATTCCCAATTAGCAATATAAGCCACCAATATAAATAGCAGCACATGTAGGATTTTATTTGTAGCTTCACAATGTATAAACTAACTCTCTGCTTTCTCTGCTTTCTTTTCTTAGACAAAACTCTGTTTCTTTCCTCCACCTCCCTCTCTATCTCTCTATTTTTGTCCCTCGATTATGTCTTTGGTGTGTTGAGTATGAAAAGTGAAGAATAAAAGATGTCCCCTTTCATCACCACCCTCTCCTTCTATTTGTAGTATGCTCGTAGATCTAGGGTTTCGTGCCCTCAACCCCTACAGCTGCATGTAATCACTAAAACAATTACCAAAAATGAAGGGATCATAACTGTGTGTAAGTCACGGCTGTGACTTACATGTCATGGCCATGTGGTCATGATCATGACTTACATGTCACAGCTGCCACAGTTGTGACTTACAAGTCACAGCCATGACATGATCATGGTTGCGTGTGACCACGCGTCGTTACGTTAGTCAAAATAAATTAACTAGTCCTACTATTATAGCAGTGGTGAGTCTAGTTCGATCCCACAGAGGGTGTTTGTAAAGTTTATGAAATGAAATTAACTGGTGTTTAGACTTAACGGGGGGTTTTCATTTTTTTGAAAGAAGAAAATAAAATGAAACTAAATAATAAAAACAAATTAAAGAAAACATGCAAAAATGATAAATGTGGGGAATTTGGTAGGGACCTGATTCTGTGGTTCAATCTCGGCCTACACCTTGACTAAGAATATTTTATTAATTTATTGCTCTTTAACCTCTCCTAAGAACTATTAATCGTGGGTTAATAATTAATTTGAGTTTTCCCTTAGGTTTTGTTTAATCAAGATACGATCGTTAATTAAACATAACCACCGAACAACTTAGGATACGATCTCTATATTTAATTAGGCAGTAGCATTATGAATTAGGAAAACTGATTAATCAAGGCAACAACCACATACAATTTGTCATTTAACCTAGGTCATGTTATTCCTAATGATTACGAATCATTAGTCACTATACATGAATTTCAACATAACAATTTCGGATTATATCAAAATTCTAGCAATGGGTTTGCAATTTACGATTCAATGAATGCATTAAAATCATCAATTTACAACACCCAACAGGTTTATACACAAATAATTGAACAATAACGAAAATCCGATTATCCATACATAAAACTCAATTTAATTAACATAGGATAACACAATCAATTCCTAATAAGAGAAAGAAACAAAAAAATAATAAAAGAGTACTTAAGCCGGTCGTTGGCATCGATGTCACCTCTGAACCAGCGTCGGGATGCCTAGCCCTTCATGGGTCTTTTTTGAAAAAATGTTTCAGCCCCCATCTAATGTCCCTACTTAAATACCCCTTTGGTGCTCCTTTTAGGCTGCCCCTCACTGTACACTGTTCATCGATGGTACAAATAAAATTGGGGGGTTTCTTATTAAAGCTACTTTTCACTGCTTCTCCAAAGACCGCCATATCTTGGTCTCCTCGTCTACAATTAACGCAGAAAACTGTGTTAAATGTAGACCTCCTTGCGCAGCTGCCAGCCGCAACACACCACCAAACTGCCGCAACTCCCCACTGTAGCATCTGATTATTCCTTTTTTTTTAGACGAATTAACAATGCTCTCTCTAGTCCAGCAAATGTTCACACTTTACTCTTTTCTACCCTCTGTGTCTTGATCAAAATGCACGCGTTGACGCATACAACGCCTAGCTGCTCCCACCCCTCTTTCATGTGTTGAACACTGCGTTTCATCTCCTTGCATTGTCATTTTTCTTTTTTTTTAGCTGATTGCTTTTATATTCTTCTTCTTCTTTGTGTTACATTTTTCTTGTCTTTTAATTTTCTTCTTTTTAATCTATGAAAACAAGTAAATATTGATCTTCAGAAAATAACTCAAATGCAGTACTTTCGACTCACTTTAATTTCTTTGATTCCGACTTGTGCCTAAAATCACATATGTATTAAAGTGAGTATCTTAAGCATTTTTGTGTCATTAAACGCTAAGTATAAATAATTAAATACATCATCAATTAAACACATATCAGCGTGACATACTTATGGTTGTGTTGTGAAATGGTAAGTAAAGTGATGCCTATTTTCATGCACAATTTGTCATGCCACATTCGCAAAATAGTCCAATTAAGATCTATGCAACATCCACACTAATTTCGCTCAATTCATATCAAATTTTAATTAAATTACAACCATTTTCAACATATGGAAGCAAGAAAAATCAAATAGAATTAAACATAGTAGTAAGAGATACAAAATAGCAAATGAATAAGACAATTCCACTAATGAAAGTACTATGGACAAACTACAAGGTCGAGGAATCTATATGGGAAACGAAAGAAACTAATTAGAAAGTCTTATCCACGGTTATTTGACATAGGTAAAATTTAAGGACAAAATTTTATTTTAGAGGGGAAGAAATGTAATGCTTTAAAAATATCAATTTCATGAATAATACTTTTCAGGCTATGAATAGTGCATCCCGAGATATATAGTGACACCAAGAATTCAAATTGCACTTTATTTTGCATTGGATATTATTATTCGAGGACAACCTAAAGATCAAATTTGAGGGTTTGACTGTGTTCATTTTGAGGGTTTGACTAAGAGTTGACTAGTGGTCAAAGTTTGAACTGAGAAAGGGGTAAAAGTCAAAAATATTAATTGAAAATTAATTATATTAATTAAGCTAATTATTTGGGTTGATTTTTTAATGGGTAATAAAAGAATTCATAAGTTTTAACATCGTTATTTTTGAAATCGTGAACTAAACAGCACCCGCATACTTTTTGACTATGAATTTTTTAAAAAAAGTATTAAATGAAGATATTTTAGTGGGATTAAATCCAACTAGTGGATTAAAATTAAAAGTTAATTTTGGGTCTTGAAAAAAAAAACTATTGGATTTAAGGGACCAAATTGTATTTTTGCCCACCTATACATTCTCTTCTTCCTCAAAACTGCCGAGAACAACCCTCCCTCTTCTTTCTCCACCTTCTTTAATTTTTCTTCCATTTTCAAGACAAATTTCTATATCTTTAATCTCTAAATGAACAATTAAACACTAAATCATCAACCTAGGGTCCCTAAAATCATTATATCACCAAGAATTTGGGGAAAATGAAGAAAAAACATATGGGTTTTCTTGATGAATAGTACCTAAATTTATCAAGGTAAGTTAATGGAGTTTTGATCGTTTTTAGTACATAATTTTAGTGTAGTTGCATGCATTAATGAATAAAATGCATGAAATTGAATTTTTATGCAATATTATGAAGATAAAGAAGAGGAATTGAAGGAGAGAGAGAAAGGGAAAGACAAAGAATAAGGAATTGATGGTGAAATTGAAGTTTATTGAAGGGAATTGGACATCAATTTGGTATTTGTTCACATAATTTTATTTTTCCAAAAATTGCATATTATATACTTTAGGTTTCTTGAGATAAAATTGGAGGTTTATGAAATTGATGTTAAAAATGTTTAATTGGATGCTAAATGAAGTAGTATATATGATTAATTTGGATTTTGGACTTATAATTTGTATTTTCTTCAATTGGCATACATTATGTTTGAATTTGGAAATTTGATATATACGTTATTTTAACTAATTGGTGATATGAATATGTCTTGAATGTTATATAAACTAAATTAAGACCAATAATGAAAAAAATGACATTAAGGAGTGACATTTACTTTGATCGAATATGGGATAGCTTGAATTGGCAATTATGAGACTATATCATTAAATTTCAATAAATTTTTAATTAGATTTGCCCTTAGTAAGATATATGAGAATTGGAGGAATTTGATAAGGTTGACATGCCAACTAGGGATTTAGCAGTATTGCGTCATGATATGTATTACCAAACTGTATGGATCCAAGAGCTCGATTTCGGTTTAAGATATTTCATTTATATTATGGAATATATGGCTTCGACATCTCGGTCGCAATATATATATATAAATAAAATAAAATTGAATAAAGATATAAAATATGGAAAAGGACCGTATGGTTCCGAGAACTCAGTGCTGTATTTGAAATTTTCACTTATCCTCTTCGACGATGCAATTTTGTTAGATAAATATATAAATGCATAACTAATGATTAAGGAACCTCAATTAAAAGTAGAAATTGATTGAAAAATTAAATTGAAAAATTTATTGATCATTATGTAATTATATATGAATTAATATTGATAGATACATGCTTGAATTTGATAAATTAATTTTAATGCCTATTTATGCTTAGAAATAAATGACAATATTTATATTTGAAAATTATTATATGTTATGCATGTTATGGTTGAATGAATTGAATTGAATTGAATTGAATTGGATGAAAAATGGAATTACTTGAACACCACTAATGTAATATCCCATCTCTTAAATTATTGAAGGATCTAAAGTGTTAGACTATTGAGTCACATGAGTGACATCATATAGAATGAATTTGGTACATTTATGATATGATTTTATGATTGTATTCCTATGCATAATATTAGCATACACACATTAATTGTGATTTAGATAAATTGCACATAGTTGACATATTCCAGGGCATGAAACTAAAATGGATGTGATATGAATGCATAATTCCAATGTCTTGTACTTTGGATTACCAATGACAAGAATTGATGGACTATAATTGGTAACTTGGAATTTATTTTTACAATTGAGAAATTGATGAATTAAAATGTGCATTTAGTTTAGGTAAAACGCAAAGTGGATATATGAAAAATTAGGATGACAAAGCCTATAAATGAGTGACATTTGGCATAGATAAATGAGTGACATTTGGCATAGCTAATTAATTGACAAATGCAATTGATCATTGATTGAAAAATGGCCTAGTACAAATGTCACATTTGGCATCTTATTTATGGGAATCCTCTTTGTTTTTATGTCATCAAATGGAAACAAGTGTGATTGAAGTTCCTCTTCCTCGTACAATGTTATTTCTTTCATCTTTTACTCACCAAGTGACTTTTCACTTCTTAATTGAATAGCATGGGCTGATTCCTTTGGATTTAAGGACTAATTCCTTAGCAAGGGAGTTTTCCCAAACCTTGTGTGTCTAGCCTACTCATTGTAGAGGCTATTTGTCTGACTTGCTTCTCCATATTTTGAATGCTACCCTCAGTTTTTTGTTGAAAAGATAAGAGGTTTTACTGCATTGCAAGATTGTTAGTAGCCATTGTTTTAACAATATCCCTCAAATCATCATCATTAAAAGTCTGCGAAGAAGAAGAAGAAAAGTTTTAAGGGGTGTTTCTCGGCAGAAAATTAGAAGAATGTTGGTAACCCCGAGGATGTGAGGGACAGTTTCCTCCATTGTTTGCTTGTGGTTGCGAATTTCCATAACGTAGCTTAGGATGATCTCTCTAGCCAGGATTATAAGTGTTTGAATATGTATCATACTTACATTATGGCTTTGCATTGAAACCTCCTCCTAAAGCATTCGCTCGCTTAATTAGGTCATCTTGCAATGTTGCGCATATGTCAGTACTATAACCATTCATTGAACATATACCACATACCTTAACTTGCTGCACATTACCACTCATCATAGCACACCTTAGTGAGGTTAGTTTATCAACTTTATTTTCAAGGGAAGAGCTACTTACCTCATTCCCACGTTTAGCATGAAATTCACCTCGGGTGCCAAATTTTTTGGAGTTTGCTTCCATGTTGGAACCAAGGCACCTTCACTTGCTGCATCTATAATACTCATATTTTGGGGTGTAAGCCCCTCATAAAAGTATTGAATGAGTAATTGTTTAGGAATTTGGTGATGAGGGCACTGCATGCAAACTTTTTCAAACCTTTCCCAATAATCTGAAAACATTTCACCATGAGCTTATCTTATACCACAAATTTCCTTTCTAATGTTAGCAGCACGAGATGTTGGGAAATACTTTTCCAAAATCATCCGTTTCAAGTCATTCCATTGGGTGATGAAACCGAGAGGGATAAAGGACAGCCATTCTTTTACCACCGCCTTTAAAGAGAAAGGGAAAGCTTTTAATTTTACGTAGTTCTCCTCCATGCCATGTTGTTTCATTCCATTACAAACCATGTGAAACTCCTTGAGATGTGAATGTGGATCTTTACCTGCAAGACCATTAAAATAAGGAAGAAGATGGATAAAACCATATTTTAACTCAAAGTTAGCATTCTCCATATTAATTGATAGGAAAACCCCAAGAAAAACAAGGTTCTTGAAACCCTTTAATTCTATTGAATCAAAACCCCAATCTTTCTATTCTAAGAATTGAACATGTCACAAGCGATTACCTTGATAAGTGATGCAATCCTTGAAGTAATAACAAGAAGAACACACCTTTCTTGAAGAGAATATTTCTAAATTTCATTAATCAACTAATCTGATGTTTATAAGGATAAAATAAGGTTTTATACCTTTGCCCACATCCTAACCCTAAAAGGAATAAAAAGACAAACCTAATCCTAACTATTTTTGGAATTTATAGCCTATTAATGAAATCTGATCCTAATCCACTTAGGATTAGGCTAGACTAACTTAAATAGGACCACCTCTTGCATTGTTTCGGCCTCCATACCACTCTTCCTCATGAAATCCATCTTTATCTTGCTCCTCCTTATAATGATAATGATTATGAACTGGAGGGTTCTCTCTTCTTCTTGTCCCATTATTCCCTAATGATTTGGCTTGACTAGTTCTGAGAAGCCTATCTTACCTTTCAAAGTTTCTATCTTGCTACTCGAACTTATCTTTGACTCCATGGAACTACTCTCTTGAACTGATTTTGCATTGCTTCAAGAGTAAATAATATATTTCGTTGGTCATCTTCACTCCGATCACTCTTTCCATCTTTATTGCTATTATGAGACATGATTAATTCCTGCAGGAAAATGTTAGAAGCCTCACAACACTCCCTCATGTGTTTCTCTCTAGAACATAATTTCCCACTCGTGTTTCAAACAATAAAATGGCTTTTCACTATATAATCTCACACTCTTTCCTTTTTCTACTCAAGTTTCTCCTTTATTGTTACTTTTCAGTATCATTTCAACAAGATCAAGGAAATCAACAAGTAACAAGTTCAAGTAGAAAGTACAAAGATAACGACCTTAACAAAGAAAAAGAATAGATGAAAAAAATCTAGAAGCAAAATATTGTACTAACGGGAAAAAAAAACAAAGTGCCAATACACAGATGAATAGTAGTGTAGGCAATGATTCTTGCATCAATTGAACAATTATGAGTGAAAAAATTGTTCAAGTCACTGTAGAGAAGCAAAGATAGGTACCAAAACAAGATATAAACTAAGGAACAAAGAAAAACAAACAAAAAAATATGACAAAACTCACCAAACCCAAGACCAAATTTTTTTTATATCCCAATCTGCCAAAAATTTCAAGAATTCAGCAAACAAAGAAAACATTTCTTGATAGGTTCTTGAATGAAAGAAATACAATATAGATGAATCTTGAATGATAAGAACAAATCTTAAAATAAAGATCAAACAAAGATTCAAAGAATCACAATATTCAAAGAATCACAAACTTGGATGTTTGTTTATCAATTTTGAAATTTCTTTTCTTTTCTTTCTACTATTCACATTTTCTTGATAGATTCTTGAATGAAAGAAAGACAATATAGATGAATCTTGAATGAAAGATCAAACAAAGATTCAAAGAATCAAAATCTTGGATGTTTCTTGATCAATCTTGAAATTTCTTTTCTTTTCTTTCTATTGTTTTTTTTTAATTGATGATCAAGAAAGCAAAGAATCAATTAAAGAAACAAGAAGATAAAGAACCAATAATGGAAGATCCAAGAAATTAAATCCTAATTTTTTTATTTTTTTCTAAGGAATCAACAAAGAAAACAATAAAAGATATGTATGAGTTTAATAGAATTAAGCCAAAGCTCTAATACCAACTGATATGGAAATCCCAAGAAAACAAGGTTCTTGAAACCCTCTAATCCTATTGAATCAAAACCCCAATCTTTCTATTCTAAGTACATGCTAGTTCAAACCCCAATTATACAAAATTGAGACCCAAGCCCAAATAAAACAGAAGAATTGAACACGTCACAAGCGATTACCTTGATAAGTGATGCAATCTTTGAAGTAACAACAAGAAGAACACGCCTTTCTTGAAGAGAATATTTCTTAATCTTATTAATCAACTAATCTGATGTTTACAAGGATAAAATAGGGTCCAATACCCTTGCCCACATCCTAACCCTAAAAGGAATAAAAAAAGACAAACTTAATCCTAACTAGTTTAGAAGTTTATAGCCTAATAACGCAATCTGATCCTAATCCACTTAATATTGGGCTAAAATAACTTAACTAAGACCAAAATAACTTAAATAAACCTAAAGGGGAATGGGCCTAATGGATCACTCAACATAGGCCCACACACTTGGTTGTCCAAAACTAGCTTAAAATAAACTAAGGCAAGTGACTTTTAATGAGTGCATATGTTTACAAATAAATATCCAGTTCATAACAAGTCTTTTATCCTTAATAAATAAAGGATAAATAACAAGCCCAATATGTTAAATTAATCCCATAAAAATAATTGAATTGTCTTGAAATTTGGCTAAGTATTAGCCCCTCCCCACGCCCTCTCTAGAAGAATCATAAGCTTGACTACTCCACTTGAATTCTACATGGATGGTTCAGCCTTGTCATCAAGGTGAGATGTAATGTGATTTTGAACAAACCATTGAATTGCTTGTTTAGGCCTTACTGCACATTGCCTTATAATTTATGATTTGCTTCAAGATATCATGGACTCCAATGAACCTTTTGGAGGAAAAATTGTCATACTTGGTGGTGATTTTCGTCAAACGTTGCTCGTTATTGACCAAGCTATAAAATAACAACTATATGATTTGAGTCTTCTAACTTTACTTCTTTAGCGACAGATTCGTAAATTTTCTTTGATGATAAATATGAGAGCTATATCAAATCCAATTTTTTTTGAATTTGTATTACATGTAGGAGAAGGCACCAAACCAGTTGATGAGCAAGATCAAATATCCTT
>JAOQMP010064530.1:0-10462 GCA_027563575.1 Erythroxylum pedicellare | reverse complement strand
AAATATTCTTTGAGGAATTGATCCACATATTTTATTTCTTTGCAGCTTAATTGTTCTAAGTCTGCATATGCTCTATCCTGAAATGCTGTAGACCCTTGATATGGTTCTTCCAAAGTAATCATTTTTCGTATTTGTGAAAATACGATTTGTGTATCATCCGCAGCATTTATGAGCATTTCATATTCTTGAGGGTATGCTAACCTCCATTGCTGAAATAATCTCTTCATTGTTTCTCCCAGCAAATTTTCTATATAGGTTACCTTTGCTTGATTGCTAACCCAATTCATTCTGTCAATGAGATTCGTATTTACTGATTCCCATCTTGTAATGACATCCTCATATTGAGATATGTCTTCTGGTAGTACTAACATTGCTCCTGTTTGCACTTGAGCAGGTGGTAACATCCATTGATTAGATGTTTCCATTTTCTTTCCTTTTGATTTGCCCCATTTTTCTCTTATTTCAGGAACACTGATTCTGTATTCTCCTATAGCAGGAGGATAATCTGGTAATCCCATATGAAAATCTGTAGGTGGTCGATATCCAGAATCAACTACCTGTGATGTTGATGCAGATTTTATGGAATCCTTTAGTATTTCTTGTAAAAACGGAGTTTCCTTTAAATCTTCTTCTTTTATTTTAGGATACTCCATTTCTGATACATCTGCCATTAGTATGGTATCTTTTATATCTTCTTGTTGAGATATATAATACCACGGCATTTCTTCTGATGATTCATCTGAATCATAACTTTCTTTTTGGATAATTATAATATTATCCTTTTCTTTTGAATCTTCAAATTCATCTCCCCATCCAGTGGTTATGATAGGATGCTCTTCTTCAGGGACTGTGTATTTTACCCAATATTTATGGTCTCCAAGATGATCCCATATTATGCCTTTTTCTTTTTCACTTTGAATAAAATGATCTGGAAGAATTCTATTAATTCTTCTTTCTTCTTCTTTGATGATTCGATGAGTGACCACCAAGGCTCTTTCTATTTGATCTTCATCTTCTTCTAGATCTTCTTCTGGTTGTGACTTTCTTTTTTCATAATTGGTGAATCTCATACTTATAGATCCATCAATATTTTCCCATGTTTGGGTTTTCTTTGGGGTCTTTGCTGCCGTTTTGGAGTTTTGTGGAGGTTTTATTGTCCATCTGTCACCATTAAATACTTCAGCAGAGTATTTTTCTCCAGTGATTGCTTTTACTCCATGTGTTGCCAGAAAGTCTAAGAGATTTTCATTCCTATATCGGAATGATGTTGCACTTGTATTTGTTAATCTTGCAACTACTCCTCGTGAAATGATCAAATTTGCTTCAGCCTCTGATTCTGCCCATGATTCATACCCTTTTGTTTTAATTACGATTTCCATATTTTTATAGAAATCAGTAATTGTCATCATCTGATTGGGTAGAAAATAAACCAATTCTGTTCCATTAGACAAATCTATTTCCATTTGTCCAAGGATACCTTTCTGATCTGTTCCCCATCGATTATCTCTTATTACAATAAGGACTTTGGTACCTGCATCCTTTCGATGTAATGCAAATACTCTAATCATGATCATTCCCAGATGGATATGATCTAGTCCTTCTTGTAATAATTCTTGATATGATTCTTTTGTAATCATATTCATTTCTTCTTGATCATTATCTATGATCAATTTTTTTTCTTCCGAGTAATGTTGAAATACTCGATGTTGTGGTTCCTTCCAATTGCATGAGTATAGCACTTCTGCTGGAACCATTGATGCTCTTTTCTTATTGGACAGACTTAATTAATAGTCTGGATCCAAATTCATTTCCAGAATCTTATTTCTGTTGCTATTTCCTGATAATCGGTTCATAGCATTTCTTGTTGCTTGTTGCAGTCTTCGATAATCACGTATTTGATTATCCTGTACATTATATGTTGATGTACTTTCCTCACTGCTTCTTACTGGAATTAAACTTTTATTTTTTCTTTCTTTAGAATTTCTAAGTGAAATTCTAGAATCTGTATTTGATCTTCTGCTCATGATTTCTTTATCTTCTCCAAATTGGCAGCAAAAACTCCAAAGAAAACTCAAACGTGGGAAAATATTTATTATTATTATTATTATTATTATTATTATTATTATTATTATTATTATTATTATTATTATTATTATTAAGCCTCGTTATAAAGGATTTTATGCCTTTAATGATGCACTGGATTATTTTCTTCAAAATGTTGATATTGGTTACGAGGAAGAAATTTTTGTTGAAAAAGAACCCCGGGAAGGTCCATTATCTGAAGCACATGATCAGGAAATTATAAGATTGCAACAAGAAATTGAAGAACATCTGGAAACAATCCAGGAGTTACAGAAGGAACAGCATAAAGAAAAAGAAGAACAGGAAACTGATCTATTCAGCCAACGTCAAGGTATCTATCGTGCTTACTTAGATCAGGAATCCGATGAAGAAAAGAGAAACCCAAGGTTTCAAAAGAAAGAGACAGCAGGAATCAGGTCACTACATCCTCAAACACGTGGACGGTCATCACATCAGCCGCACATTCAGCACAAATGGCCGACAAAGAAAGACTGAGTAACAGAGAAAGATTCCCACTACATTGTATAATTAGTTTGTTTTAAATTTGGAACGCACATTTGGCGTCACTTTATTAGTGGAAGAACTGTTTTCTCCACTAAGTTTGTTCGTTTGTGTCACATGGGTATAATAATTAGCCCATTAGTCAAAAGAGGATAATAATTGAGACAGCTTGCATCAATCGACTACGAGGGCCCAATGCGCACCCGGATTGATGAGTCATGACTCAATTATTAGAATCTTAAGTTCCCTATATAAGGAACTCAGTTTGTAACAAGAGAGCACATCGGCAGTAACCAAAACTACTCCGAAACTCTCAAAATCCTCTGTAAAATTTCAAAGTGTGCAATAAAGTCTTCCTATTTAGCGCAAATTCAGTTACTCTATTGTGATAATCCACACTAGTTATATTTGTATAACAGTGTCTCACAAGATTCAAATCTGGGAAACTCTCAACAAATTGGTATCAGAGCAAGGTATAAGTAACTAAACTATTAACTTCAGCTGTTTTATTTAAAGTTTGATTAATTTGTTTAAATTTATCTTTTTAACATTTAAGTTCTCTTTCTTCCATGGATTTGATCAAATATTGGAAAATAGTATGCCAGGATATTTCGATAAAATCAGAGGTATAAAGTCATTAATAGAGGATCATATTCGTCAAATTCGTATTCTTCTGGAGATTATTGAAAGAAGCAAAAGAAGAATCGAGGAATATAGAGAAGTACTTGATGATCCCAACCTTACCAAAGACTCAAATTATCCACATTTTAGACAAATTGAAGAACTTAAGCAACATGCTTATTATCAAAGTGGAGAAACAAAATTCTTGATCTACACCTGTGAGCAAGATATTGTTAACATTCGTAGAAGGGTAAAAATTTATAAGTCTTTGATGGTACCCTATATTAGCTGAGGTTTGTAATTTATATACTTTTTGATTAATAAGATAAGTGACTACGCCGTGAGGGTTGAAGTGAACAAAAGTAGAGTACCTGTTGAAGCCGTGGAAAGGCGTGTAAAGGGAAATTGAGTTCAAAACCTAAAACGGGAAAGCACTTGTTAAGTTAATCAGATGGTAAATGAGTGAAAAACTAAAGCAATCAATTGAAGGGTATTGGCAAAATAGAAAAATATTGGAATATCTTGACCTGGCTATTGAACCAATTGCTGAAGCAAAGTCCATCGAAGGAATAGGATTTTTTTGTTATAAAGAGGGATTTAAACATCTTTATCATTCTGAGAATAAACAGTTGAATTTATTGTGTGATCTGCAGTTAAATACCTTGCATAATATCAGTGTAGTTTACGATCGTCTTACTTTATTATCAAAAGTTTGTTTGAAACATCTGCATAGCATAGAAGAAAAGCTTGAAAGATTGGAAAAAGTCTCATCTATAGAAAATATAGAACAGAAAATTCGCAAAATCCCATCTAAAAGTGAAGTGGTTGGAATAATCAGTTCTACAACTGATCAGCCAAAGAAAGAAAATATCCAATTGACTGAACAATTGGAACAGAAAATAAATAAGATCTCAGATCTTTTGGAACAACTGAACCAAAAGATTTGATGTCCTATTTGGTCGCTGCTAACGACGAAGAATACAAAGAAGCATTAGTCGCAACAGAATTTTTGGGAAATCCAGCTGAAGGATTCAGAAAAGTTCAAGATCCAGAAACGGTATCAAAAGGGGTCGCTAGTATCACAAAGCAGAATAACAGTGTTATTTATCTTTTGATAAAGACACTAAAGAAACTTGAAATCTTAGAAACAAAAGTTGCAAGATTAGAAGACAATCTAATCAAAACAACAAAAGAAAATCCACAATTCCAAGAGGCTCTTGAAAAGCTAATTCAAGAAGTCAACAGAATCAAAATATCAGAAAAAGGAGAAATAGCACCACCTGCTATAAAAAGAAAAACATATTTCTTCAGAAACCCACAAGAAATATTCGAATCAGAAAAAGCAAAATTGTCAAAATGAGTCGTCCAAGTACAAGTGAATCAAGAAGATCATTCGAAGGATCTAGATCTTCTAGAAATCTGATTCCAGTCCGAGAAACAGAAAGAAATGACGCAATGACAACAATTGATGATAGAATTTGAAACTATCGTCGATACAGACAAGCAACCAGAAATGCTATCGGCCGTATTACGGGTAATAGCAACAGAAGAAGATCATTAGAAATGAATCTTGATCCAAATTATCAGCTTCAACTGTCAAATCAAAGAAGGGCAGAAATGGTACCAGCAGAAGTGTTATATACCACAAACTGGAGTGAGCCAAAAAATAAAGTATATCAACACTATTCAGAAGAAAGGGCATTAATTACAGGAAATACCCAAAAGGAAATGCCACTGATTATGAAGGAATCATATCAAAAGCTTAAAATGGAAGGATTAGATCATATTCATCTTGGAATGATTATGATTAGAATCTTTGCATTACACAGAAAATATGCGGGAGTCAAAATCCTTGTGGTCATAAGAGATAAAAGATGGGGAAGTGATGAAAGAGGAATATTAGGCCAAATGGAGATTGATCTATCAAGTGGAACAGAGTTGGTCTATTTCCTACCAGAACAAATGATGACTATTACAGATTTCTATCAACAGATGGAAATTGTAATAAAAACCAAAGGATATGAATCGTGGGTATCAGGAGAAGCAAATCTGTTAATTACTCGAGGAGTAGTAGCAAGATTGACAAACACCAGTGCTGCATCATTCAAATTCAGAAATGAGAATCTACTAGAATTTCTCTCAACCAATGGTGTCAAAGCAATTGCAGGAAAAGAATACTCATCAGAAATATTCAATGGTGAATTATGGAAAATTAATCCACCAGAGGGAATTGAAGCATCAAAAGCACCTCAAAATGTGCAAACATGGGAAAATAAAGATAAATCTGTAAATCTCAGATTTACTCATTATGAAAACAGAAAGGTGCCTGAAGAAGAGTATGAAGATGAAGATGATGTAGAAATTGAAAGAGCAATGGTAATAACTCACAGAGTTATAAAAGAAGAACACAGACATATTGACAGAATACTACCAGATCACTTTATCCAAAGTGAAAAAGAGAAAGGTATTATTTGGGATCATTTAGGTGATGCCAAATATTGGGTAAAATATACCATACCAGAAGAAACTGATGAAGTCATATGTGATGGCTGGGGAAAAGAATTTGAAGATGAGGATCAAAATGCAGAAACTATATTAAAATTCGAGGAATATTATGAGTCAGAAGAAGAAGAGGAATTGCCATGGTATTATGAAAAGGCAACAGAAACAATCATGATGGCTGAAATGGAATATCCAAAATTGAGAATTGAAGATTTAGATGAAGCACCACATTTGCAAGAAATTCTTGCAAACACAGTTAAATCAGCTGCATCATCATCACAAGTTGTTGATTCAGGATTACGAGTTCCAACTGATTCAAGTATGGGACCACCTCAATATCCTCCAGCAGAACAACAACGATCAATTAATGTTCCAGAAATTCGTGAAAAATGGAGGAATTTCACAGGAAAAAGATTAAGCGTCTCCAATCAATGGAATCTACCTTCGGCTCAAGCACAGACAGGGTCAATATTGGTTTTACCAACAGACGTATCACAATACGAAGATGTGATATCCAGATGGGAATCAAATAACAAAAACTTGATTGATCGAATGACATGGGTAGATAATCAAGCAAAAGTTACATATATTGAAAATCTCTTGGGAGAAGTTATGAAGAGAATGTTTCAACAATGGAGATTAGCCTATCCACAAGAATATGAGATGTTAATAGCAGCAGCTGAAGATACACAGATCATCTTCTCACAAATAAGAAGAATGATAACCTTAGAGGATCCATATCAAGGATCAACAGCATTTCAAGAAAGAGCATACGCAGAGTTGGAAAGAATGCATTGCAAAGAAATACAACATCTGCCACAATTCATGGAAGAATACATGAATATAGCAGCAAAAACAGGAAGAGCTTATATGAGTCCGGAATTATCGGAAAAATTCTTCAGAAAATTACCTGAGCTTTATGGAAAAGAGATAGAAGAAGAGTTCAAAAGAAAACATCCAGGTAACACCATCGGTATTATACCAAGAGTGCATTTTACTTGGTTATATTTGCAGGAACTATGCAAAAAGGCATCAATGCAAAGAGGTCTGAAGGATTTCAATAATCTCTGCAAACAAATACCTATACCGGGGTATTACAAAGAAAATAAGAAATATGGTCTTAGAAAGGCAAGAAATTACAAAGGAAAACCTCATGATACACATATCAGAGTTTTCAAAAGAAGAAAACCACCTACTCATAAGTGTCGATGCTATACATGTGGAGAAGTTGGACATTATTCGAGAGACTGTAAAAGCAAACATGGAAATATAGCACGTGTTGCTATAGTAAATGAGTTACAACTACCAGATGATTGGGATGTGGTATCAGTGGATATGAATGAAGTTGATAGTGATGGAATACTATCAATCTCTGAAGGAGAAGATCCTGATCACACAACAGTCCTCAAGACACTTACAATGGAACCAATGGAGTATCTATTAGTCATAACTGACAATAGAGAAATCCTACAAAGAAAATATGCGTGGTTGGAAGATGTTCATCTTCCACAAGAAATGGAAACTTGTACTCATTACTGGGTACATAATCAACCAATTGCAGATTACTTTATCGAAAGAGATAAATGTAATTATTGCAAAAGCAAAACCACAGAAATAATGAGAATACATTGCTTAATGTGTCTCATGACAGTATGCCCGTTTTGTGCAAGACTGTACCTTCAGATTAAGGTAACCAGAAAACATACAACCTATGTGCCATTATTCTCAAATAGGGATACAATAATTGCTGAGATGAGCAGTTACATTGACCAAATCCTTGCAGAAAACACAGTCTTAGTTACGGAAAACCAAAGACTAGAAAAGATTACTGACTCATTCCTTGAAAAGGAATTTGATCAGTTAAAGAAATTTGAAGATATTGGCCAATCAGTAGACGTTTTGAAAACTCAACATTCGTTGAAAATCACTCAACCTTTATCAGAGTTGCAGCAAAGCGAGGTGGTACCAACCACAACAACAGTCCACATTCGAAAATTAGTCTCCTATGCAAAATTACCTCACAGAAGAACAAAAGGAGCAGCAGGATTTGATCTATACAGTACTGAATGCATTATAATTCCAGCATTTCAAAGAAGGTCTGTTTCAACTGGGATATAGTTTGAAATACAACAACCAAATGTTTATGGACGAATAGCTGGAAAATCATCGCTTGCAATCAAAGGGATAGATGTAGCTGCAGGAGTCATTGATACAGACTATAGAGGAACAATCTACGTCATTCTGGTAAATACAAATCCTACTGAATGCTTTGTGGATATTGGTAGTGAGATAGCTCAGATTATATTCGAGTCATATTTAGTGCCACAAATTCAGTTAAATGAAAATTTAACTGAGACAGAAAGAATGTCAAGTCCAATTGACAAAGAAAAGGGGAAGATGGTTGTCTTTAAACCATCAACAGAAACATTGAATATCATCACAGAAGATAAGTTGGAAAGGCCAAAAGGGAGAATCAACAATCAACTCTATAATTTTGATATACAGTTCAAAATTCCAGGATGCAAGGAATTCCAACTAAGAGCAATTTTGGATACAGGAGCAACAAAATATTGTGTCAAACTAGATGCAATTCCAAATGAGGCTAAAGAAAAGATTAAATATGCAATGGAAATCTTTGGAATCAATTCAGTATTCAAATCAGAATGGAAGCTGAAAGATGGAACCATGATTATTGGGGAGAATGCATACAGAATACCATTCACATTCTGTGTCCCAATGAATACACAAGATGGTATTCAATTTATTATAGGATGTAACTTCATCAGAGCACAACAAGGAGGGATACGTTTGGAAGGAAATACGGTTACATTCTACAAAAACTTGTCCAAAGTTTTGACAAGTACAGAAATAAGGATAGCCACAATGGTTATACCTGAATTAGAAATTGAAGCAGAAGAGTATTATACTATGAAGAACATGGCGTACTTCAACATTGGAAAAAGCATACCACAATACTCGAAAGAAATCTATGAATGTCTTAAGGAAATGGAGCAATTGGAATACATTGGAAAGGATCCACAGAAACATTGGACAAAGAATGGGCTGTTATGCAAAATTGAAATAATCAATCCTGAACTAACTATTCAGGATAAGCCCTTGAAGCATGTAACACCCGCAATGGAGGCCCAATTCAGAAAACACGTACAAGCATTATTGGATCTTGGAGTAATAAGGCCATCCAAATCTAGACACAGGACTATGGCAATGATGGTTTATTCGGGAACTACAATAGATCCCAAAACTGGAGAAACAATACATGGAAAAGAGCGTATGGTTTTTGACTACAGAAAACTCAATGAAAATACATACAAAGATCAATACTCTCTACCAGGGATCAATACCATCATCAAAAAGATTGGGAATAGCAAGATCTACAGCAAATTCGACTTAAAGAGTGGATTTCATCAAATTGCGATGGATCCAGAATCAATCCCTTGGACTGCATTCATCGTCCCTGATGGATTATATGAATGGTTGGTGATGCCATTTGGTTTGAAAAATGCTCCAGCAGTATTCCAAAGAAAAATGGATCAATGTTTCCAAGGTCATGAAAGGTACATAGCTGCCTATATTGATGATATTTTAATATTTTCAAATTCAGAACATGATCACAAGAAACATTTACGGATATTCTTTGATATCTGTAAACGATATGGCTTAGTCCTATCAAAAGAAAAAATGATAGTAGGGGTATCTGAAGTTGAATTTCTTGGAGCAACCATTGGAAACAGCAGAATAAAACTTCAGCCACATATTATAAAGAAACTATCAGAGTTCCCTGAAGATCAACTTAGAGAAAAGAAAGGATTAAGATCTTGGTTAGGAATTTTGAATTATGCCCGCAGCTATATTCCAAAACTTGGAATTTTAGTTGGTCCACTTTACAACAAAACTGCTCCCAATGCAGATAAAAGATTAAGTTCGATGGACTGGGAGATTATCAAAGAAATAAAAACCTTGATCAAAGAATTGCCAGAGTTACAGTTACCGCCACCTGGTGCCTACATAATCCTTGAAACTGACGGATGTATGGAAGGTTGGGGAGGTGTTGCTAAATGGAAAAAGAATAAGGGAGATTCTCAGACAAAAGAAAAAGTGTTTGCATACGCAAGTGGAAAATTCAACGTCATCAAATCAACAATAGATGCAGAAATCGCAGCATGCATAAACACTTTAAATACCTTCAAGATTCATTATTTGGATCAAAAAGAAATCACTCTGAGAACAGATTGCCAAGCTATTATTAGCTTTTACAACAAGCAATCACAGAATAAACCTTCACGTATACGTTGGATTAACTTTCTTGATTTTCTTACAGGAACAGGTGTTAACATCATTCTCGAACATATCGAAGGAAAGAAAAATATTCTTGCAGATCAGCTTTCAAGAATAGTCGCAAAAATCATCACAATATCATGGAAAGAAGAGACAAACAGATTATGCAAGAACCACAAAGAGGAAGCAGATATAAAAAGCCGTATGTTACACTCAACGATCTCTACAGAAAGCAGTTTGAAAGAGAATCAGATTCAGATGCTGAGAAATCTACCGCAAGCTCTGGAAGAACTGAAAGAAATTTCAGAAAAGAAAAAGGTACAAGTTCAAAACCTGCTAAGGGTAACCTTGCAGGACATGTTCAAATAGAAGAGCTAATAAACAGGGTTAGTAGCCCAAAGAAACGGTCCTCACCGGTTAAACATGAGGAAGAATTTTGTAGATTTGGTAAAACACAGTT
>JAOQMP010064503.1:0-10464 GCA_027563575.1 Erythroxylum pedicellare | reverse complement strand
TAGCCACCCTCTCAATCATTTGGTCCACAAAAGGTAAAAGGAAGTGATCTTTCTTAGTAGACAAATTGTGCTTTTGGTAATCAATACATACTCTCCAACTTGTGATGGTCATAGTCAAAATCTTTTCACCTTTTTCATTTTCCATCACTGTCATGCCTCCCTTCTTAGGCACACACTATACTAGATTCATCTACTCACTATCTGAAATGGGATAAATAATCCTTTCATCTAACATCTTTACTACCTCCTTCTTCACAACCTCTTGCATGTTTGGATTTAACCTTCTCTGTCACTCTCTCACCATTTTACACCCTTCTTCTAGATTAATCCTATGCATCACCACATTGGGGATGGTCCCTTTAATAATAGAAATTTGCCATCCCATAGCTCTCATCCTTTCCTAACGGTCTCCAACACTTTCTCTTCATTTTTAAAATCTAATTGCTTCGAGATAATGATGGGTAGGGTATGGTTTTTTACCTAAAAAGGTGTATCTCAAATGGGAAGTAAATGGTTTAAGGTTTACAGTGGGGGTCTTATCGAAAGAAGGTGGTGTAGCTGTATTTATTCTCTCCAACCTCTCTAACTCGAATTCTGCACATAAATCCTCTTCTCTCACAGTCTTGTCCCTATTCACTTCGGTAACTTTATTAATTTCCTCTTCAACCTCCTCCACACATTCATCCACAACATTAATCTTCATATATACATTACCATCCATTGGTTTCTTCAAAGATTTAGGCATATTAAACTCAACTTACTTATCACCAATCCTCAAAATAAAATTTCCCTTATACATATCAACTAATGGCTTACCAGTATTCATAAAGGGCCTACATAAAATCAATGGACAATTTTTATCAACTTCAAAATCCAATACTATAAAATCAATAGAAATGATAAATTTGTCTACTTTTACTAACACATCTTCTACAACCCAATATGGTCTCTTGATGGATTGATCCATAAGTTGAGTCAGCATGGATGTTAGTTTAACCTTTCATAGTCCCAATTTCATGAAAACAAAAAAAGGCATGAAGTTAATGCTTTCACCTAAATCACATAAGCATTTAGAAAATTCAAAGTTCCCAACAACACATGGAATCGTAAAACTTCCTAGATCTTATAGTTTTGAAGGCATTGCATTTAAGATAATCGAACTACAGTTCTCCGTTAAAGTGACCTTTTGATTGTCCTCCCAAGTACATTTGTGTTTCAATATATCCTTTAGAAACTTTGCATATTTGGGCATACACTCCAAAGCTTCCACTAATGATAAGTTGATCTGAAGCCTCCAAAGACTTGGAAAACTAAATGTCCACTTGGTGTTGTCTCACCCTTTGTGGCTATAGCAGTTTGGGCTTATAGGTGATGGTGGCACATAAGGTCTCTATTCTTCTTTGTCTCCTTGAATCTCCTTACCTTTTTCTTTTTCCTAGCAATCCTTTTTCACACTTGGTTCCTCCATTTGCTTGCCACTTCAAAGTGTGATAGCCTTTAGTTGTTCCCTTGTGTTGGCCTTGGTATTGCTTGGTAAGCTACCCGCACGTTTAGAAGACATAACATTAGTAAGTTGCACTACCTATACCTCCAAGTTGTGGATGGATGAGGCATGTTTATTCACTATCTGATTACACTTGGCCTCCATCCTATTTTGACTTTCCTCTTAGCTCAAAAACATCCTCTTTACATTTTCTTCTTGATTTTTCATTCTAGATCCCAAAACATCCATCAACGTGTCCATTTTGTTCTCTAAAGATTTCAAGTTGGTCTTGCTAAAATCTTGGAGGTCCTTGTGGTCTTGCTTCGCCACCTACATTGTTAGTTGTCCAAGAAAAAATTAGGTGGTTTTCCACCCCAGATTATAAGTATTCAAGTACGAATTGTTGCCTCATTGTGGTTGGCCTAAGTAATTTACCTAGTTAGTGCTACTGGCTCCCAAAAAAAAGCATTCTGCTATGTAATGGTTATCTTTCCCACATACCTCACACCATGATTGCATAGCTTTGGCTATAGATAAGGATGCTCCTTGCATGTTGCTTAACTGCTTGGTGAGGGATGTGATCAGTTCCTGCAAAGCGGTAATAGAGTCAATTGGGATCATACCTTTTTGCTCCTTCTGCCCTTACCTAATCATCTCACTTGACCACATAAAATTGTTGCTCGCCAACTCTTCTAAAATATCATGATTTGCATCAATAGTTTTCCTCGTCAAAGATTCTGCCACAGTTGCATCTATAGTCCCTCTTGGAGTAATCTACCCTGAGCTTAGTGAATTGTACCATGCCTTCGCTAGATCTCTCAAAGTAAAAGAAAATAATCACAACCTCATGGCATCATTAGACATCTCATTAAATTGGAAAGTGTCACATATCTCCAAAATTTGGCAAGATAGGTGATGGATCTTCACATAGAACTGCACACTACTCTGAAGAACATTGAGAAGTGCCAGCTTGATCTCAAAATTGTTAGCTTGAATTACCAGCCTTGTAACTGCTTGAGAACTGAATCTTAGCCTCATAAAGTCCATCAATGTCCTTTTAGCCCCTACTTGTTCTCCTTCTTTCGCCGTATTTCTTTGTATAATGTCTTAGCACTTTGATCTTCTTAACTCTTGTTTGTGCCTTATGATATCTAATAACTTTTCATTGTGAAATTTAGTAGTCCTTCATGTGTTCCTTGTGTTCATGCACCTTCAAAGATATAAGGAAAAGAATAAAAAACTCTTAAATCAAAGTAACCAAAAATAAAAAAGACGTTAAACAAACAATCCCTAGTAATGGCACTAAAAACTTATTGAATGCAAAACACACTACTAGTCTTACTCTCAAAACTGCAAGTATACGGATCGTATTTGTAGTTGAAAGTGGATATTGATCCCTTGAGGATTGTGCTTAGGAACAGCTTAATTTAGGTTGTTCTTTGTTTAAGAAATTGTTTTAATTTTAAAAGATAAGTAAAATAAAGACAAACTAAAAGTAAAAGAGAACAATGCAACCCAAACCAAAATTGTAAACTGAGACTAGGAGAAAATCAAGATTAAACATTAGGACTTGCCATTATCCTTATTTGCTCCCCTCTGATTAATTGATTCAATTTATGCTTGACCCAAGATTTCCTAAAATTCTAGCCACCCTCTCTCAAGGTGTAACTAAATGTCACTAGTTAAATAAATTAGAATTAACTTTGGGATCTCTCGATGTGTAAAGCCTTTCCTAAGTATTTAATTTGATATGAAGCTATCCTACAGGCAATGTAATGGTCTACTGAAATCTCTTCCTAATAAATTAATAACTTATTATTTACAGGTCTATTAATTGTCAACTCTCATTGTTCAATTAACACAGATTACCAAGCTCACTCTCTCAATTTATTGCAAGGTTTAAGCATAAAAAATAACACAAACATGTATATCATTAAATCGATAATCAAAGGTTCATAAATAGTTCAAACAACAAACCCTAAAAATTGTTTTAGCCAATTATATTATCCATAACATCCCCAAAAATCAAATATTCCATGATAAACATTTTAGGAGAGAAAGAAATTGAAATAAGCCTGGACGGGGCAACACCTCTTCTTTGCTCGAATCTGGAAAATCTGGATGATGGGGTGCTTTTTGCCTAATCAGGAATGAAACCTTAAATCTTTACCTATCTCTAGGCTCTCAATCTGTGTTTTAGCTCCAGGAAGTAAGTTCTACGACTCTCTAATGACTCTTGGGATTCTCCTCTTTATAAAGTCACAAAAATAAAAAATACAAGAAACCTGCATGTCTCTTCAACTTCTAGTTCCCACGATCATGGGAATTATACTTGTGTTTCCCACGATTGTGAGTTATCTTCACAGAAACTTTCTCCATAGATTTCCTGCGATCGTGGAAAACATGCTCTTTTCCATAGTTTTGGGTTCTTGTTTTTCAGCAGCTCCACTTCTCTTCTCTTCTTTTGGTCCCTAGCTTAATCACAAAGATGTCCACCCTCCATTCCTACATCAAAATGATCAATTCCTACCCTAAACCAATATCGAACTCAAAAGAACAACCATGAAGATGAAACTAAACAAAACACGTATAACAAGTCCTAAAACCCAATAATACTAACCTATCATGCAATAAACAAATGCCCAATACTTTGAAAAACAATACTAATGCACGACTATTAGTTATCATGTGAATTAATTATGAAAACTCAACTAATAATTACCACTTAAGTTAATATATTTCTAATTCTTAACCTAAGCGTCTATAGTTTCTCGTTCCATATTAAACTTTTTCTCTCAATCCTTTTAATACCAAAATGATGCAAAGTTTGGTCATTCTTTTACATCCATTCAGTTCAGAAATTATAGCCAATATAAGACAACAACATAGTAACTCAATCATGCATATTTGACTAAACTAGCTACATTAATTCTCAAGAAAAAGAAATCAGCCCATCATAGAATAAACAAGATTCATCATCGTCGTATACTTCAATCCCACAATCCCATATTTATTAGTATAAGAGAAAAATTAAAGCAATAAACCAAGAGAATAATCGAAATGAACTATAAAAGGTTAACAGGTTATGAGTCTGTCAACTGAAAAAGGAGTAAATCGAGGAAAACAAAAAAGAAATAATGTAACAGTTAGGAAGAAAAAGCTAAAAAAGATTAAATGAGGGAGTTGTAGTGGTTTCCTATCACTCTCAAGCTTCTGTACTGGTTCTCTCCTTCTGCTTCTAGCTGATGATCACCCAGACGATCGAATGCTAACTCTACTTTCACCTCTCTGCTGTTCTTCTCCTCACCTAACTAGTCTCTCTTCTCTTTTCCCTTCACCACCTTCTGTCTCTCTCTTTCTCTATTTTGTTTCCCAGATTGTCTTCAAATTGAGTCCTAAATGAGTCCCTCCAATCACCATCCCCTCTTTTGTCTATTTGTAGTCTCATTTTAGGTTTAGGTTTTCGAGCCCTCAAACCTGCAATTGCCACCAATAAGTTGGACCATTAAAGAAAATGTTGTCACAGGTATCCATGAGGTGGTCATGAGTTACATGCTTAATTAAATTAATTCCATACAGTGGTTCAAGTCCCATTTCATTCGTTTATGTATAATTCTTCTGATTTCCATACAATATTAAGAAGATAATCCAGTTAACATTAATGAAATATTCACACCAATTTCACTCAATTCATCTCACATTTAGATAAAAACACAAGAATTTGAGACCAAAATCAAGATATGAAGGCAAGCAAAATCAATAGAATTTAGAAATAACAATTCCCCCACTTAAACTATGCTTATCCTCAAGAAAAAATAAAGAAAACTAGATAATATAAGAACAACCAATGAAAACAACGATTTTCCCAAATAATGGTCAAAGATATCAGCAATCATTTTAATAAACACGACCTGAGAATTTAAAACTCCTAATACTCCAGGAGCAGACTATTCTTCGCATGCTTAGTCAAAATTAACAAGTACTTCAAATCAAAAACCATTAATAAGTGTAATAGATACGCGCTCCACTCTTCATCCTCTAAAGCATTGAAAGGTGGGAAATATTCACTCATCATTCATTTCATGTAAGGCACCTACGATAAGCTTGCTTAGTAATCTAATCTCCACCACTCATATCAAACCCAAACATCAATCTAAAGGTCTTCATTTTAGTTGTAATGGGGTCGAGATAAGGGTGGGAAAAGGAAAAATCATAATTTAAAACCACAAAAAATTGAAAATAATATAGAACAATAAAACATAAAACACTCGATTCTTTCCTCTCAATAAACAATATTAGTACTCCCCACCCCTCTCTCTCCTTTTTTTGGATCCTCTTTCTTTTCATTTTTCTTGTTATCTCCTATTCCCTCCTTTTTTTTCTATTTCTTTTTAATCTTTTTTCTTATTTTATTTATCATAATGAGATAAATTCTAGAAAAGGTAAAATGTAGAGGAGAGATACAACTTATTACAACCATACTTATTCTTGACTCAAAAATCAAATATATCCTATGATTACCCCACACTTATTCAAGCAATTATTCCCTAAACTCAATCATACCTATTTAAACGCTTAATTCTTCCTTATGGTAGGTATGATGAAAAAGATAAATAATCAATGTTAAGACTCACATTTTGGGTTTAAAGAAGAAATGGTTCGTGTTAAGCTCAAAGAGGGCTCACTAAAGGTAAAATTACAGTGACTTTTTAAATAAAAAGAGTAAATTCTAATTGCCTTCATCATTTCAATGTTTGTGTAAGATTATGTGATCTTGACTAGTATTTGCAAGCAAGTTCAGAAGTTAATCATGAAAAAACACTGTCAATAAAGAATACTTGAATTTGGTGTTAAGTATTTCGAAAGGGCTCAAATTCTTACCAAACGAAAAGTGTCATTCATCTATCACAACAAGCTAAAGTCCTTCTAATCGCAATCCAAGTCAATTAGCCTAGGCATGCAAGAATACTCATTCAATCATATTATGCATTTCTAATCTTGATTGAGTTTATTTCATGACCATGAATCTTTAACTACTAAATGGCAAAAACAAACACATAAAATAAAAATAAATTTAACTTTTTTAATAATACTCCCCCTTACTTAAGTGTCACACTGTTCCTAATGTGATACAAAAAATAAAAGAGGGATCTAAGATACAAAATAACATGAAGAGGGAAAATCATTAAAATTAAAAGAAATTAAACTAATAAGCAGTAAAAATAATAAAAGAACAGAGATAGAAATAAGATATCATAGTGTGGGTGGTGGTTGTGTTGATATGGTGTGGAGTATGACAATATGCATGGCATCCTACATTGAGGAGTAGAGAACAATTACGAGGAAGATAAATAAAAGAGATTAAGAAGTAGGCCTATGCAAATAAAGCAAGCAAATTAAGTTGAGTTTTACTAAAAAGGGATAACAAACAAATAATTGAAAAATAAAATAAAAAATATATGGGTTGCCTCCCATTTTGCGCTTCTTTAATGTCTTTTAGCTAGACGCCTTAACTGTCATGTTTAAAGTGGATTTCTCAAAGTGATTGGTTCCACTGTTTCCTTCTCCCTTAGCTAGATCATCTACCAATTGGCAACAATTATCAATTTCTTTCACCAAGCCCATCTTCTTTTCTTCTTCTTCTTGCAATGAAAAATCAAGGTTTGTTGAATTAAATTAATCAAAAAGAGAGCATTCTTCACAAAAAGTAGTAGTAGGAATGTGTTTAACTGTAAAGATTAAAAATTATACTATTTCTCCTAAAACATTCATATTCAGTCTCCCATTCTTCACATCAATCAAGGTATTGGTAATGGCCGTAAAAGGCCTCCCTAGGAGTATGGTGTGCTCCTTCCCTTTCTTTTTAACCTCCCTTATGTATAAGACCACAAAGTCTATAGGGAAAATTAATCCTCTAACCTTCATTAGCACATATTCCTTTCGAATAACCGATTGACCTATCTGCTAATTGAAAGCACATATTGGTAGGTATTAACTATCCTAGATCCAGTTTCCTATACATAGAGTGAGGCATAAGGTTTATAATTACTCCAAGTTCAAGCATACCTTTAACCTCATCCCCACTACCTATAGATACTTTCACGATAAAACTCCCTAGATATTTCAATTTTGGGGTAATTGATGCTGAAGAACTACACTCATAACTTTCGAAACTATCAACTTCTTGTTGATCTCAAACTTTTGTTTCTTGATGCTTAGTTCATTGAAGAACTTCACGTAAGTTGGAATGTTCCTAATCACATCTAATAAGGGCAGAATAATGTTAACCTTAGACAGAATGCTATATAAGTACACAAATTGCTCATCTTGTTTTGATTCCTTAAAACACTTGGATATGAAATTGGTGAATTATAAGCATCCGTCTTTATGCAAATTTTTTCCTTTATTGTGCTTGATGTCATGCTTAAGTTTTTAACCTTTTGAATGTGACTAGAAGAGTCATGCCTATTGCTTACCTCTTTTTGCTCATCTTTTTCTCTTATGAGGCTCTCCTCCTCTTGATTAGCAGTATTAGATAGATTAGTAAGAATCTTAATGTGATTATCAATCACCCTTCCACTTCTCAGAATACTATCTACTTGGGCTTGCTTAGGTTAACTAGGCATTTAAGCAGTAAGTTGCCTTACTTGGACCTCAATCCTCTTTACAGATTCCTCCAAGGAATCGAATCTTTTATTGTTCATTTCTCTATTTCGAGTAGTTAACAGAATAAATTTTGAGTAGTTACCTGAATAAACACATTCAAGCTTTCCTCTAAAGAAGGCTTGTTTGGTGGGTTTTGAATTGAGAATTGTCCTTAGAAATAATTTGGCCTATGAAAATTTTGGTATTGCGGTTAGGGATGTAATGGTGGATTATTGTTCTTCCATAAAAAATGGGGTAGTTTCTCAATCCAGGGAAGTAGGTGATTGAATGCAACTCATTTTTCTCCCTTGGTTGAAAATCGTTAAGTGAGTTCACTTGTTATTCACCATCTGCAAAAGGTTCGTAAGAGTAGAAATAAACATTAACTCCATGTTCACAAGTTCCACATATAACATATACCTCTTCATTTGGAATGTTTTGGGGTAGTCTCGTAGTTAGCATCTTTACATGCTTTGTTAACTTAGCTAACTCATAGCCATTTCTTAACTTAAGCTCATTTCATGAATCCAACTCTTTTTTCCCTCATGCTCTTTTATTGAGAATTGTCCCCTAATATTTTGAAGATTTCATACATTTCTTCAGCCATCTTCTCTCCCCCAACCCCTTTTGCTTCATTGTCCATCGTTTATTGACATAGATGAGTTAGTCCATCATAAAATAATTGGTTATGCATATGAAGTGGAAAATGATGGTGTGGACATTGGATTAACAAGAGTTTGAAATGTTCCCACAAATTATGGAATGACTCTTCCTCCATCTAACTGAAGGTATCTATCTTTGTCTACAACTCATAAGTCTTTTGATAAGAATATAACTTTCCCATGAATCTGTTATACATCTCCTCCCATGTAGTCATTGAACCGGATGGAAGAGTCATCAGCCATGCCTTGTCTTGATCCTTTAATGTATATAGGATTCATCTCATTCTGAGTTGATCTTCATCTAAGCCATCCAAAGGGAAGGTTTGGAGAGTAGTATAGAATTCCCAAATAAAGTTTAAAGGGTCTTTATTAGGAACCCTAAAGAAAGATGACAACATATTGTAATGGATGCTCTTTAATTCATAATTTCTGGCAGCCTCTCTCAATAGTATACATGATATGGCAGTACTGATTACTTGTTTGACAGACTCCTTCATTACTAACTACCTCTTACCCATCTTTTTGTTATTAATTTAATCTTCATGCTTGGGTTCCTCACGATCGTCTTCATAGTGCCCTTGACATCTTCGTATTCGATGTATATGGTAGTGCATTGTACTACTTAAAATAAACTAGAATACTTGTTGTATCGGAAAATAAAACACGCAAGATTTGGCTAAAACGGTAGATTTCAAAACTTTTTTAGAAGTCAAAACACAGCGGAAGCAAGATATCCAAATTAACATGCTAAGCCATACATGATACGGTATATGGAAAATAATTATCATAAGAACAAGATGGAGATTATATTACCGACTCCTTCGCTAAAGCTTTAACTCCTCGCTGTGCTATCCTATCCTCGGCAATATATCCTCTCCTAAGTGATATATTCTCTTCTTATTATTGTATCCTCTTCTCGATATTGTATCCTCGACCAATCCGATCTGCCACTTTTTGGACAAATTTGTTAACAAGATCCTTTGGTAGGAAAGGAGAAGAAAACTTAGGAGGAGATTTTTCTTAGAAGAAATAAGCCAAAGATGAGACACCTCTTATGCAAATTTCCGCTATACCATGCAAGATAGGAGAGAGAGAGTCAAAAAATGCAACAATACTTCTCTTACACCTTGCCAATTTTAGTTATGCATGAAAAAAGAAAGAAGAGAAGAGCATCTAGTGCATCACTTCATTCTTTAATCACACATAAAGAAGTCATTAAATGAGACTCTTCTCATTTATTTTCAGATGGCTATACAAGAAAACCGATAACCTAAAATGACACGTCAATTTCAGTTGTAGTGATGAAAGAAGGAAGATTATCCATCAAATACACCTCTTTCATCTTTAATTAAATGAATGCTAAAAGGTTACATTACATGCCATCATTAAAAGACAACCATTAAACCATTTAATGGTCAGATCATTACTCCATTTAATGATGATAAAGCATGATAATCACCATCTTTATTTAGCAATTCAGTGTTAAATGTGCAGCTACACATTCGGCCCTAATAAAACCAAAATTGCACCTTCCCATTTTTAAGAATTTTGTTTTAATTTAATGAATCAAATTAAACCAAAATCTAGCCCATTTCTAAAATGTTCATTTGGGCTTCTAATTAACCATTAATTAGTGCAAGCCCAACATTCAATCATGGGCTTTAAAACCTCCAT
>JAOQMP010064492.1:0-10464 GCA_027563575.1 Erythroxylum pedicellare | reverse complement strand
GCCATTTAACTAAATCAGTGACACTTGTCACTTTCTTAATGACTAAACTCTAACTTAGTTTCTTTTGAAACTAACTCAATTAATCTCATCTTTACAATCTAACTATCTCCAATCATCATTAATTCCTGTTCTTTTCTTTTTTTTCATAAATTTCCATAATTCTCTATAATTTCTGAAAATAAATCACCAAAATTCAAAAATATTACCATTTCACTAACCCATAAAATTTTGAATGTAAAACATGAAAAATTCTAAAAAATTCACAAATTAGTCCAATTATATCCGGAATTATTCATGAATGCATATACAATTATTTTTATGTGCAGAAAAATTCATTATTCATGTATATGTGTATGACATATTATGCATGAGCATTAAGAAGCATTTCTAAGCCTCTCATAAATCACTCACATTTACTATTTTAACCTTCCCACAAGTAATGGGATGTTACAATCGATATTCGCTCAAATATAAGTACGACCTGTTTACTTGCAGTTTTGAGCATAAGGCTAGTAGTGTGTTTTGCATTCAACAAGTTTTTGGTGTCGTTTTTGGGGATTGATTGTTTTAGCATCTTGTTTAGTTTGGGTTACTTTGATTTAAGAGTTTTTGATACTTTTCCTTTTGTCTTTATAGGTGCATGAACACAAGGAACACACAAAGGAATACTAAATTTTGTGACGAAGAGTTAATAGATATCACAAGGAACGAATGACAGTTGAGAAGAGCGAAGCGCTAAGACATTATACAAAGAAATATGACAGAAGAAGGAGAACAAGAAGAGGCTGAAAGGACATTAATGGACTTTGTGACACCAGGATTAAATCCTCAAGTAGTTACTAGGCTAGTGATTCAAGCCAACAATTTCAAGATTAAGCTAGCACTCCTCAACATTCTTTAGAGTAGTGTGCAGTTCTATGGGCTGTCCAATGAAGATCCTAATGCCCATCTCACCAATTTTTTGGAGATATGCGACACTTTCTAACTTAATAGGATGCCTGATGATGTCGTGAGGTTGTGACTATTTTCTTTCACTTTGAGAGATCAGGCAAAGGCGTGGTATAATTCACTCAGCTCGGGGTAGATTACTACTTGGGAAGAACTAGCGCAAGCATTTCTTGCCAAATACTTTCCATTGACTAAGACACTAAGGATCATTAAGGAAATCACAAATTTTCAACAAAGCGATGGCGAGTCTTTATATGATGCTTAGGAGAGGTTTAAAGAATTACAAAGAAGTTTTCCCCACCATAACCTTCTGAGGGAATTCCTCATGCAAATATTTTACAATGGTGTAATTCAGAGCACAAATGGTACCATAGATGCAGCTACAGGAGGATCTTTGATAAGGAAAACTATCGATGCAACGCATGACCTTTTGGAAGAGTTGGCGAGTAATAGTTGTGTGTGGTCAAGCAAGAGGAGTAGATAGGGGCAGAAGGAGCAAAAAGGTATGATCCCAATTGACTTTATTATCACTTTACAGGAACATATCACAACCCTCATCAAGCAGTTGGGTAACATGTAAAGAGCTTCTTCATTTACAGCCAAAGTTGTGCAATCATAGTGTGAGTTATGCGGGCAGGAAAACTATTGCACAATATAATGCTTTTTATTGGGAGCTAGTAGCATTGAACTGGTAAGTTACTTGGGCCAACCACAGTGAGGTAACAATTTGTACTCAAATACTTATAATCTGAGGTGGAAAAACCACCCAAATGTTTCTTAGAGTACTAATAATGCAGTTGGCCAAGTAAGATTGCAAGGACCTCCAGGATTTCACCAAGACCAGCTTAGATCTTTGGAGAACAAAATGGACAAGTTGATGGATGTTTTAAGGTCCATAATGGAAAATCAAGAAGAGAACCAAAAGAGAATGTTTTTGAGCTAGGAGGATAGTCAAAAGAGGATGGAGGCAAAGTTTGATCAAATAGTGAAGAACCATGCCCCATGCATCCTCAACTTGTAGGTATAGGTAGGTCAACTTGCTAATGCTAAGTGTTCTAAATGGGCAGGTAGCTTACCAAACAACACTGAGGCTAACCTACGGGAAAATTTGAAGGCTATCACACTTCAAAGTGGCAAGCAGATGGAGGAACCAAGTGTGAAAAAGTATAGCCAAGAAACAGGAAAAAGCAAGGGGATTTAAGAAGAGAAAGAAGAAGAGAGGTCGTATATGCCACCACCACAATACAAGCCCAAACTTCCATATCCAAAAAGGGTGAGGCAACATCAGGTGGACACTTAGTTTTCCATGTTTCTAGAGAAACTAAAGAGGATTCAGATCAACCTGTCATTGGTGGAAGCTTTGGAGTGCATGCCCAAGTATGTAAAGTTTCTGAAGGACATATTGACACACAAACATACTTGGGAGGACAATCAGATGGTCACTTTAACAGAGAATTATAGTTCGATTATCTTAAGCATAATGCCTTCAAAACTACAAAAACTAGGTAGTTTTACAATTCCATATGTTGTTGGTGACTTTGAATTTTCTAAATGCTTATGTGATTTAGGTGCAAGCATTAACGTGATATTTTGTCTATTTTTAGTAAATTGGGACTAGGAGAGGTCAAGCCAACATCCATGCTAATTCAAAATACGAATCAATCCATCAAGAGGCCATATGGAGTTATAGAAGATATGTTGGTAAAAGTAGATAAATTTATTATTCCTGTTGATTTTGTGGTATTGGATGCTAAAGTTGATAAAAATTGTCAATTGAGTTTGGGTAGGCCCTTTATGAATACTGGTAGGGCATTAGTTGATGTACATAAGGGAAAACTTATTTTTAGGATTGGTGATGAGCAAGTTGAATTTAACATGTCTAGATCTTTAAGGAAACCAATGGATGGTAAAGTATGTATGAAGATTGATGCTGTGGATGAATGTGTGAAGGAGGTTGACAAGGAAGTTAATGAAGTTACTGAAGGACACAAGGATGAGAGTGTGAGAAGAGAGGATTTATGTGAGGAAGTTGAGTTAGAGAAGTTGGAAAGAACAAACAAACCTACACCACCTTCTTTCATAAAGCCAGCCCCCCTACTTTAGAGCTGAAACCTTTACCTCCCCATTTGAGATACACCTTTTTAGGTAAAAAACCATACCCTACCCGTCAATATATCGAACCAATTAGATTTTGAGCTAGAAGAGAATGTGGTGGAGACCATTGGGAAAAGGATGAGAGCTATGGGTGGCAAATTTTTAATATTAGCGGGATTAGCCCCAATGTGGTGATGCATAAGATTAACCTAGAAGAAGGGTGTAAAACTATGAGAGAATGATAGAGAAGGTTAAATCCCAACATGCAAGAGGTTGTCAAGAAAGAGGTGGTAAAGCTATTGGATGCAGGGATTATTTATCCCATTTCAGATAGTGAGTGGGTGAGTTCGGTACAGTGTTTATCTAAGAAAGGAGGCATGATAGTGATGGAAAATGAAAAAGGTGAAAAGATTTCCATTAAGACCATCATAGGTTGGATAGTATATATCGATTAACGGAAGCTCAATTTGGACACCAAGAAAGATCACTTCCTTTTACCTTTTGTGGATCAAATGATTGAGAGGGTGGCTGGCCATGCATTTTACTATTTTCTTTATGGATACTCAGGGTATAATCAGGTGGTTATATACCCATAGGATCAAGAGAAGACTACTTTCACTTATCCTTATTAGACTTTTTCTTATCTGAGGATGTCAATCGATTTATGCAATGCACTTGCCACATTCCAAAGGTGTATGATGGCCATAATTGCAGACATGAATGAGAACTTCATAAAGGTATTTATGGATGATTTCTCTATCTCTGGAGATTCTTTTTATCATTGTTTGTTTAATTTAGACAAAGTGCTTCAAATATGTGAGGAGTCTTATCTTGTCTTGAACTAGAAAAGATGTCACTTCATGGTCCAAGAGGGAATTTTATTCTTCCATAAGGTCTTATGCAAAGGGATTAAGGTAGATCGAGCTAAGATCGAAGTAATTGAAAAGTTACCACCTCCCACAAACATTAAAGGCATTCTAGCCTTCCTTGGTCATGCAGGGTTATACAAATAATTCGTCAAGGATTTTTCTCTTATCGCTAAATCCTTAACTCATTTATTAGTTAAAAATGTGCCTTTTGTTTTTGATGATGCTTGTTTGGAGGCTTTTAATAGGTTGAATAAGCCACTTATATCTGGACTCATTCTGACATCACTAGATTGGTCCCTTCTTTTTGAGATTATGTATGATGCAAATGATCATGTCATTAGTTGTGTTCTTAGCTAGCGAAAGGAAAAGAGGATGCATGCCATCTATTACACAAGCAAGACCTTAATGGGAGCATAACTGAATTATGTAATTATTTAAAAGGAGTTGCTTGTTGTGGTATTTGTATGTGAGAAATTTCATTTTTATCTTTTAGGATCAGATGCTATTGTTTTCAGAGATCATGCAACATTGTGATATCCTTTTTCAAAGAAGGATGCCAAGGTTAGGCTTATCTAGTAGGTACTTCTGCTTGAAAAATTCGACATTGAGATTAAAGACAAGAAGGGAGCAGAAAATGTTGTGGCTAACCACCTCTCGATACTTGAAGGAGGGCACCATAAAGAAGAAGAGGAAATTAAGGAGAGCTTCCCTAATGAGGCTTTAATGATGATAGATAATCATTTTCATCTTTGGTTTGTAGATATTGCAAACTACCTCTCAGGTAGTATTCTTCTTTCTTATCAATAAAGGAAGCAGTTTGTATTTCAATGTTCTCATTATATTTAGGATGAACTTGTAATTTATAAGATATGTGCTAATAGTGTGATTCGTAAGTGTATCCTTGAAGATGAAATACCTAAAATTTTGATGTAATGTTATAGTTCACTTTATGCAGGGCATTATAGAGCTAACAAGACTGCAGCTCAGATTTTAGAGTGTGGATTCTATTAGCCAACCTTGTTTGAGGATGCTCAAGATTTTGTGCTAAAGTGTGATAGGTGCCAAAGAGTGAGTAACATATCGAAAAAGGATGAGATGTCACTTTCAAACATCATGGAGGTGGAAATATTCGATTTGTGGGGATTGGACTTCATGGGACAATTCCCATCCTCTTCAAGTAACACTTTCATATTAGTTGAAGTTTATTATATTTCCAGGTGGGTTGAGACTGTAGCTACTCCAACTAACAACGATAAGGTGGTTCAAAAGTTCATTAAGAAGATCTTTACGAGATTTGACGTGCCTAGAGTGATTATAAGTGATGGAGGGAGCCATTTTTGCAATAAACCGTTTGAGGCTCTTCTGAAAAAATACAATGTTAATCACAGAATGGCACTCCTTACCACAGCCAAACTAGTGGCCAAGTAGAGGTGGTGAACAGAGAGCTGAAGAAGATTTTGGAGAAGGTAGTGAGTACCTAAAGAAAGGATTGAGTGTTGAAGCTAGATGACACCCTATGGGCTTATAAGACGGCTTTCAAGACACCCATAAGAACTACTCCATATAGACTTGTGTATGGCAAGACGCGCCATTGAGCTTTGGAGTTAGAGCATCAGGCCTATTGGGCCATTAGGAAGTTGAACATGGATTGGAAGCTTATGAGTGAGAAAAGATTCTTACAACTTAATGAATTAGAAGAATTAAGGTTTGACGCTTATGAAAATGCCAAGTTATATAAGGAAAGGACAAAGAAGTGGCATGATGCTCACATCAAGAAGAAGGAGTTCAAAAGTAAGGACTTGATGCTTTTGTTTAATTCAAGACTTCAATTATTTCCTGAAAAGCTCAAGTCAAGACGAAGTGCACCCTTCAACATTATTCAGGTGTTTCCCCTTGGAGCTTTGAAGTTAGAAAATGAAAAGGGTAAAGCATTCAAGGTCAATGGGCATAGATACAAGCCATACTATAGAGGGCCATACTCACAAGAAAGGGAAGTCTTCCCTTTCTTCCACTTCTTCTTGAAAGCATGTTAAATGGTCAAGCTAATGACCTTAACGTAGCATGTTTACCTTTCTTTTGCTTTCTTTTGTGTACTTGTGTGTTTGATTTGTTTGATTTTAATTATGCTTGGTTTGAATTTTGTTTGAGTTTGAACATGTGTTCTTTTAAAATTTCTTGTTAGATAGTTGATTTTGATGCGTTGGTAGGTTGATTGAATATAAGGAATGCATGTTAAGCCTAGAAGAAGAATAAGAAGTTGAAAAAAATCTGGATAATCCATGAAAGTGGGAATTCCAAAAATTTCTAAAGCCTTAACCTACGATCATGGAAATGGACCCATTTTCCACGAGCATGGAAGGCTCTCTAGATACTTTCTAAATCCTTAACCCCTAATTGTGGAAATCATAGTGATTTCCATGATCATGAGATCCTTTGACAAAAACTTTTTATATCGTTTTATTTACTTTATTAGATGAGTTATTTGTTTGCTTAGTTGATGTTGTATTTAATGTTTTGATTTTATTTTGTGGTTTTCTTGTCACATTGAGAACAATGTGCTGTTCAAGTATGGTGAGGTGACATTTGTCTTTTCAATTGCATCATTTAAATTTGTTTTATTTACTATTAGGATGTATGTTTTAGGCATATAATAAGAGCATAGTAACGTAATAATGTTGGTAATGTTATAAATGTTTTTGGTAAATGAAAACATATGAATTAACCAAGTTTTGGAACAATGAAACCAACCATCCTCCAGTTGGTCCAAAACTTGAGAAACAAACTTAAGGAGAAAAATAGGCGAACATCTAGGTGAACTAAGTCTTAAACCTGGTGGCTAAGAAATTTTGAAGATAGAACCTACTAGAGAAATAAATAACCTGAAAATGCCTTAATCTCATGATCACTTTAGAAAGATAGCCCCAAAGCTCACATAGAAGGATGGCTAGCACTAGCATCCCATAATCACGTAGGCGAGTCCATCAAGTGTGTACTGCCCATACTGCCTAAACTTGGGATATGGAACTCATTAAGGATTAAACCATCCAACCTCATCAAATGTAGTATAATCATGCTAAGGAACGCAATTCAATAACTAAATGTATATCAATATTATTCTAAAAACAATGTATAAGTAAGTAGTCACCACATAACTTCCTTTGTCCTATTGAACTTGGTTTCTTAAAATGGGTATTCTTCACGAGATTATTACGTAACTGGGCTTAACCTCATCCCTTTAGAATGCTTCGATCCTTCTCAAAGCTTTCTTGAATAGATCTACTAAGTTTCTCTCTAACTTGACATAGTCCAGAGAGATTACAACATGTCTAATTAAAGTACAAAATAATTTTATGTCTCAATCTGATATGTTTATTTTTGTCATTATATGCCTTATTCTTGGCAACATTAATAGTATCCTGCAAATTACAATGAAGGAATATAGAAGAAATTAGTTTTTCCCAAAATGGGACATATGCTAAGAGATTCCTTAGTTGCTCAGCTTCCTGTCCTACCAGCACCAAAGCCATAAACTCAACCTCCATTGTTGATCTCGCAATACATGTTTGCTTGGATGATTTCCAAGACATTACAGCTCCTACCAAGGTAAAAATATAACCACTGGTAGATTGTATATCATCACTTTTTGTAACTCAGTTAGCATTAGAATACCCCTCTAATAAAAAAGGATGACCATCAAAAGATAATTCTTAATGTATACTACCTTTCAAATTTCTCAACAAACGAATCACTGCATTCCTATAGCGCCCCTTATCGTAGTGTACATACCGGAGCACCCTTAGGACATTCCAGTACATATACTACGATAATGGTGCACTATGTTCAAGAACTACATTCACATACTATGGCATCATCTACTTTATTCACTTATAAGCCTCATAAAAAAAGTCCTAATATTTTTTAAACTATTTTTTTCCCTCATTTCATTTCATAAAAATCGAATTTTCAATGTAGCTTTTACAATATCATCTGAAATATTTACATGATCCAAGCCTAATACAAAAGTGCTACTTGAAGAAGGAAATATACAAAATCTATCTAAGCAATCTAATCCCAGTTGACCAACCTTTGAGCCATTCTTCTTTTCCCCAAAAGTATTAAGTCTATACTGCTTGTACGTCTTTCAGTAGTTAAAGTTGTCTCCTAGTCCTGAAAAGTCAACATGTAATTTTAGATGAGTTTTGCAAACTCAATAAGTTAACCATCATCGTTGGTTCACTCAATTCATACATCACATCAACACATATAACACATTTTTCATAGCCTTGCATAATTCATCATATACCACATTCACACCCAAGAGTAGACAACTAAGCATTTCAATCAATCACACATACTTAACAAAATGCATATGAAATGCTCATGTGACTCTTTTCAAATTATTATGTTGTTGTGATCGAGTGCCTAAACTGTCCCATATCTATGTTGGATACTGAGCTCATTAATAACTGTCTCTTATCTAATAGGGATACAGGGCTTATTTTACATAGTGAGCTTTTGGCTCTTATACACTTTTTGAGCTCTAGGTTCTTTTTCACATTCTAAGTTTTAAGCTCTTTTTCGATAGCGACTCCGGTCACAACTCCCATTATCTAATTAGGCATTCATGTATAGGATGCATCTCACATTTTCAATCAATCATATGATGAAATGCTTAGTTTTTCACATTCACATGCAAGTAGTACTTCAATATCTCATTCATATTTCACAATCATCGGACCTTCTGTCCAGAAATAAACACAATTCAATTCACATTCATGAAGCAATTCAAACATAATCTAACACAATAAATAATCGAGTAGAACTGTCTAGGTTACTCACAAGTTGCTCCCGAAGCTAATGCTTGGAAGTTCTGGTAACATCTGGAGGTTGACATTCCAATTGCTCCTCTATATCAAATAAAACATACACATATATCACAATTTACATAAGTATAAGTGTTTAACAATGCACATGTATGTAATAAAAATGTACAATGCATGTTCATGACAATATCGGGTATTTATCCATTAGTGTCATTACAAAATCAGTCCTATATTAAGATTCATCTAAGTATAATTTATGCTTAGGTTTATACCTCACTAAAACCATTAAAATCACAATTCATACTCTTCCATCTGGTACCCTTAAATTTATTCAATAAATCTTATTCGATTTAGTATCAAATGCTATAAAATTTTATGAAGGGGTATGAAAATGTGTGAGGAATCTATTGGTCTAAGAATCACTTCATTTGGAGGTCGGATAGCAAAGTTATGGCCGAAAAAATCAAACAAGGTTTTGTCCTCAATCATATTGAACCTGTTTCGGGACAATTGACATAACTTTCTACATAGATTTATAATTAAGATAATCTTAGGAATGTTTTGATGAAGATTTCTAGGTCTACAACTTTTATGAAGACGTTGAAGCAAGATTTTGTCATCTAAAGGGTCAGAATAAGACCATACGATGTAAGATGAACAATGACCAGAAGAAGTTTCAGTCTAAGAACTATTTGGAATAATTAACATAACTTTTTCTAGAGATATTGGATCAAGGCCATTCTTAGATGATTAGAAATAGTACTTAAAGATCTACAACCTTCATGTAGACCTTAAAGATAGATTATGTCATCTACATGGTCAAAATTGGACCAAAAGATGTAAGATGAACAGTACCCAGAAGATACACATTATCATTACAAGATACAAGTCATCATAGAAGATACACGTCATTAACAAAAGATACACATCATCATAGAAGATACACGTCATCATCAAAAGATAAACGTCATCACAGAAGATACATGTCATCACTAGAAGATACAGTCTATACTCCTAAGTATCTCCACTTATAAGGATCATAACTTTAAACTCCGATGTCCAAAAATTTGATACTATATACCGTACCGTTGAAAAGCCAGAAGGATAAGCTACAAATTTCTAGAGACAAATTTATCTAATAAAACCTAGATTAATTTAGATTTTTCCCTGAAGTTAGAACACAAATTTTACCCCTATGGAAGACTTGAAATTTTACATTGTACAAATTTGGAATGTCCTGAGCATAACCATTTAGCTATGAAATTGACTTCATTAAACTCTCAAATCTAAACTCAATAAGGTTTTCAATTTGAAAAAACCACGAAGCACAATCACTAAAATTGGTTCTAAAATACTTAAACCCATGTATTTTCTAACTCCATGAACTAAAAACCCTTCTAAAAATCCAAAAGATTCAAAATGATCTTATCTTAATTCTTCACTAAATGAAGAGATCTTTGGTTCAAATGGAAGCTCTTTTCTTCCTCTACCCTTTTCCCTTCTTGAACAACTTCAAAGTCTCTCTCAAGACTAAGAAATGATGAAACCCTAGCTCAACTCTCTCTTTTTCTCTCAAACCACCGAAATTCTCTTCTCTTTCTTTCTTGTTTTCTCTTTTTCTCTCCCAATTCACGTTTTTTCCTTCTCTTAAAAAGCAAGACTACATTTCTTTCTTCCATTTCTACCCTTAATGAGCCCAAAAAGCCCCTTTTACCCTTCCTTATAGGCTT
>JAOQMP010064402.1:0-10468 GCA_027563575.1 Erythroxylum pedicellare | reverse complement strand
TTTCTTAGTTTCTTGTACCATCAAGGTGGGAACGGTTTGAATGGAAAGGCTAAAAGTGAATTTGAGAGCTTGGATTTACAGTTTTTTACGATTCCTTGGATGAGTAGCTTTGAAAACGTTTTCTAAATCTTTATTTTGCTTGGGGACAAGCAAAGATTCAAGTTTGGGGGCATTTGTTTAGTCCAATTCATATAGGTATTTAGGCCATATTTGCATATTCATTCATTCATTTTAGTAGCATTTTTAGGTTAATTTATTTATTTTCATTGAATTTGTTATTTATTTTATTTTTCTAATTCTTTCATAAAAAGTATGAAATTTAGCTTTAAATGAGACCTAAGAAGTTGCCACTGCAGTAGGTGAATAAAAAAGAATAAAAGGACAGCTCATGAGAGAACAAAGCAAAACGCAACAGAGGAGATAAAACACAGAGAGCAAGGAGAAACATGTCAGCACAACAATAAGTTAGCAGCAAAAATGACATAGCAAACAATAGGTGGAAAGAGTCCAAAACATAGTGGACTGGAGACGTTTTAGCACTTCAGAATTATAACAACGTGCTAGGTTTTAATTGGGAGAAAAATGTTTAACGTGGGTTTTTTTTAATTTTTTGGGAGAATCAACACACGGCAGTAGCAATACGAGAAACTTGGATGCACATAGAAAAGACGCAGACTAGAGGCACGAAGAGACGCATTCTAGGCCTTTTTTTACGTTTATTTCCAAGACTCACCTGGGTTCTCCTTTCTTTACTCCTCTAATGTCTATTATCCTTGATTTGATATTAATTTTGTTGAGCATGATCATGGGTGAGTAGATTTCTTGTTAGGTTTCAAAGATGGGATGTAGTTTTAAAATTTCTACATAATTTGATTTTGGATTTTATTCAATAAAATTGATTCATGGTTGTTGATTCTTTTTTTGAGTATTATTGTGCTTGTTATATGCTAGGCTTCATATAATTGGTGTCGAAATTATTGGTTGAAGAATCAAAAGGTGAAAATCGGTAGTGAAAAACCAAAATTAAGAACTTATAGGTTTAGACCTAGATATAGGCAAAAATCTGTGAGAGGAATTACCAACTAGATAAAAATCTTAATGGGTTTTACTTAATTTCATGAGCCACGATAGTCGAGATTGATTTTAACTACGATACTTCTTTAACATCTCGATAGAGAATCATAGATAATTTAGATCTAGTTTCCTTCAAAGTCTAAGGATTAAGATTATTGAATAAACCAGAAAAGAATAATTAAAAGTCGATCACGAAATCAAATTTAAATCCTGCCTTTTACATATCTGATTTATTCCTTATAGACTCATACTGCATAAGCTGAGCGGTTATTCTGTTTTTTTTAGGGTTAGTTTTAGCAATTCGTTAATTAGTTAATTTCTCAATAATCAATATTTAAGTGATTAGACCAAATAATTGAATGGTTTTAGCCTAGTAATTGTTCAGTAACTCCCTGTGGATCGATACTCTTACTTCCTTATTTACTTGCATGACCCGTACTTGCGGGGCCTCAAACAATATCTAAATTTTGGGTTTTTAAGCACTTCATGCTTAATAAGGGAGTTAAGAGTCTCCATATAAAGGATGAAAAGGTAGGGGATAAGGGATCCCCTTACCTAAGTCCTCTTCCTGCCTCAAAGAGTGTGGTAAGAGTACCACTGATTATAATAGACAATGAGGAGGTTGAGATACACTCTTTAATCCACTTTATAAAGATCATTGGAAATCTGTGAGCCATCCGCGGAGTCCATAGGAAATCCCAACTCACACTATTAAAATCTGTGGAAATCAATCTTGATTGTACAATTTGGAGAGTAATTTGATCTAGAGTAGCCTTTTAGGGGCTCTTGTACAATTAGAATGTTGTTTCCTATATGTCTGTCATGCATAACAGTGCCTTGGTTGTCACTAATTAGCAGAGCTAGGGTTTTTTTTTCCAGTTTTGAGGCAAGTATCTTATATATGACCATGTAGAGGAAATTAGCACATGCAATAGGCTTGAATTCTCCAAAATGTGTAGGATTGGAGTATTTGGGAATCAAACAAATAAAGGTTATGTTAATATCTTTAAGTAAGATCCCTTTGGAAAAGAATTCTTTGATTGCCTCTATAAAAAATGGATTTGTCTCACTCCAGGACTTTTAGAAGAAGTACCCATTTAGGCCAGGAGCTTTGGAGCCATCCATGACAAAAATTGCAGGTTCAATTTCTAAATTTTCTACTGGTTTTATAAGGAGTTCCACATCTGCTGATGTGATTTGTTTGAGGTATAGGGATCTAAGTTCATCTAATGTAGCATTTGAAGAGTTAGGAGTTCATAGTAGGACTTTAAAGTACCTTCCTAGCACCTTATGAATTTCTTGTTATGTCTGAAGATTAACACCCTCTTTGGAAGTTATAGAATGGATCTTGTTATTGTTTTTCCTCACAAGAATGGAGTTTATTGCAATGTCCCATTACCATAGAGTATATACTCGAACATCCAAAGAACATTCAAGTACATATCCTATGATAATGGTATGTTAGAGTAAACACATGTCTAACTTAATCATGGCATCACCTAATATAATTAAAAGCCACCAAATTTAAAAGCATTCCTTGCATTCATTGACAAAAGCTTACAATCCTTATACAAGTTCTATATGATAAGAAACTACAAAAATACAAGTTACAACTCTTCTGATGTTAGCTGACAAACTTTTGAGCCATAACTTAATCCAAAATATTCCTTTAGTCTAATTTTAGAAACTAGGTCTCCTGTCTCGTACCTGAAAAACTACGTTGCAATTTTTATGAGTTTTGTGAATTCAATGATTGAATCATCATTGATGATTTCACCCAAGTAAAATACACAATACCACACATTTCACATATATTCTTTCAAAACATAAATAATCCAAATACTCACATTATCATCGGACATCATGATATCATCGCGAATTCAAAATAGATACATACAAATAAAAATGCATATGAGACTCCAGATTCATTATTATTATTGTCAACGAGTGCCTTTCAGATAAAGATACAGATATAGATATTGGCCCATTGGGCTCAGTGAGAAACAGAAATCATGGAGCAAAGCTCTACGTTTAGAACACTGAGCTTAAAGCTCTTTCAGATTGGCTACTCTGATCACAACGCCATTATCTGAACATGCATTTTATAAAATGCATCAAATATAGAATATGTCATATATAGCAGTCATTTATGATGCACAGTCAGAATCTCATAGTCATCGGACCTAAATCTGGCATTCAAATTTTTTGTTGAGTATACAAATATCATTCAAAATTTAAAAGCAACCAGAACACTTCGAATTTATAGCAAACTCCTTAAATCATTCAAGTCTGAAATTCATCAACAATTCACAAACAATTTAATAATTGGAAGTTAAACAAATTCAATCAATCCTAGGAAAAATCATCTAGGTTGACTTAATGTATGCTCCAATGTGCTATTGGTTGGATGGCCCAGCAATGTCTGATTGGCGTCCAATGTGCTCCTCTATATCATATAAAACACATTTACATATATCACAAATTGGTACAATTATAAGTGTTTGTTAATGCATATGTGTGTATATGAAATATGCATAATGCATGTTCATGACAATCCCGAGTATCGCTCTATCATTTTTGTCATATAAATATTCATTTATCCAAATTCACTTAAGTATCATTATACTTATGGTTTATGCCTCAATAAAACCATTAGATCGCCATTCCTAACTCATTTGGGCAAATTGATATTTTTCCCCAAAAACTGACTTTCGGGTCTACTATTCTTAATCATTAAGATGATGTAAAAGAAGCAATTTGACAATACTCTCTTCTAGAAAATTATTCTCCTATCTCTTAATCTTGTAATGATACAAAAATCATTCAATTTGGTCTAGTAATCTAAAAGTTATACCCTAAATATTTTCGATTTGTTCTTATACAAAAATAGTATCCTGTACTCAAATTTAATTCAAAATTAGGAATTCTAGAGATAGAATTAAAATTAGATTTCTTCAGAAAATTTATATCCCTATGTCTCTAGTTTAATCAAATAAAAAATCATTCCATTTGGATTACTATAAAGGAAGTTATAGGCAAAAGAAGGAAGGATGTTTGGGGTGCAAAAACCTCTCGGATCCACAATCATGCACTTTTGAGTTGTTTCACACAAGTAGAATTAAGTCATGGCTGTGCAACATTAGTGCATGGACATGCATTCTGAAATAATCAAGTCATAGGTATGCAACCATAATGTACGCTTGTGCACACTAACAAACAAGTCACGACCGTGCAACCTTAACGCACTACCATGCACACCCAATCTCCAAAAACAATTTCTGTCCCAATTTTATCACTAAATCTCTCGTAAATGATTTCATATTGCTATAATATTTGGTGGAGATGTAGATCAATGTGTTATGAGTTTTTTGGTTTAATAATCAAGTCATTTGGATGTCAGGAGAAGAAGTTATATTAAAAAGATCCAAGAATGTTTAGAAAACAATCTCCCTTTAGAAAGCTTTGGGGCCATGATCGTGCAAAAGCATGATCGTGAATTTTCAATCCCTCCTGTGAAGTCACGATCTTGCTTCTTCAAATCCATCAGTGATGTCTTGATCATGTAGAGGCACGATCGTGCATCTTCCTTTTGCTTCTTCACCGAAACTGGAAAATTTCCCTCTCTTATTCATCCTTTTTTTTCCGAGATTTTCTCATTCCTATCTTATTCAACTAACACATAACTCATCTTTTCTACTTCCCTTCTAGCTCAACATAACAGTAATAAATCAAAACCCAAGATGTAAACATAATCATCAAAAACCATATATCATCCACACAAATCCCATTTTCTGCATTTTTCTATCTTATCATTCACTCAAATCCCATTTTCTGCATTTTTCTATCTTCTATATCTTTCCATTTTTATCAACACAATCACTTAATTTAAATCCTCTCTATATATCACGACCTTACCCAATTCTCATTCCTTATGATCAAACTCATTTAAATTCATTTCTACCGATACTCAATAGATTCATGCATATATAGTGAAAAATAAACATATTTTATAATACAAAACAGAGTACATATATATATTTGTTGATTTTTCGTGAACTTCTATATCATTTTCATTTTACTCCAATTATCACATGTATTTCAATCTAATACATGCATTATGAAAATACCATTTATAATATCACAAAGCTTAAAACTCAACTTACTTGAGTTAGCTAAATTCCCAGTAAATCAAATTTCAGTGAATGGATGAACACTGAGATTTTAATAGAAATCAAACTCTCTCTCACTCTCTATGAACTGCAATTCTTATTTGATGTAAGATTTAATAACCAATTTTACCACAGAGACAACTTGGTGTTTTCGGTGTAGAATAAAACCAAATGAAGAACAAAACTCCAGTTATAGAAACTTTCCTTCTTAAACACGTGACTACGTGTATTACCAACTCACTGCCACATGTCACCATACATGTAAGCCATTTGTCAATATTTAATCACTCATGTCAGAATAGAATTGGTCCAATTTCAATATTTTTCCTATTCTAAAAATACTCCAAATTTTCAAAATACCCGAAATATACTAAAATTGCCAAATCAATGTTAATACAACCCAATTTAAAATTTTAAGACTCATAAAATCCAAAATTCCATTTATAAACCAATTATACAAAAAAAAGTCATTGAATGCATGTAAAATCATATTAATGTGCAAAAATCAATATCCTCGTGTATGTGCATGCCATTTTCAATTTAAATATGATATATAATTTTCTAGTTTCTCAGTAATTTCTTATAATACATTATTATAGCCTTAACATGGGTAACTAGATGTTACAATTCTCCCCTCCCAACAAAAAATTTCATCTTCAAAATTCTTACTTGAAAGTTCAAATAGGTAGGGGTACTGAGTTCTCATATGCTCCTATGTTTCCTATGTCGCTTCCTCACTCGAATGATTCTTCCAAAGGACTTTCATCAATGGGATCACGTGATTCCCCAGTTGTTTATTCTAATAGCCAATTATCTTAATTGGTTCTTCAATATAACTCAGATTACTAGAGACTTCAATCTCCCAAGTCAGTATCATATAAGTTGGATATGACTGATATCATCTAAGTATACTCACATGAAACACATTATGTATCTGTGCCATTTTAGAAAGTAAGGCTAACTTATAAGCTAATGACCCAATTCTTTCAATTATCTCATATGGACCAATGTACCTCGGGCTTAACTTACCCTTTTTACTAAACCTCAGCACACCTCGCCAAGGTTATACTCTCATAAATACTCTATCTCCCACTTGATACTCCATATCTCTTTTGTGCTGATCCACATAACTTTTCTGTCTATCTTATGCTGCTTTAATTCTGCTATGGATCAATTTCACTTTATCAACAGTATCCTGAATCAATTCCTCTTTATCCCAATGTAAAGGAGAACGACACTTTTTGCTATACAACACCTCGTATAGAGCCATACCGATACTACTATGATATTGTTTATTATAGGCAAATTCAATCAAAGCTATATACTGATCTTATATTCCTTGAAACTCCAGAACACAAGCTCTGAGCATATCCTTAACAGTCTTGATCGTCATCTCACTCTAACCATCTATCTGAGGATGAAATGCAGTACTGAAATTTAGTTTTGTACCCAAAGTTGTCTGTAAACTATCCAAAAATCTTGAGGTAAATCTAGGATCCTTGTCCGATACAATGAACACCAGAACCCATGTACTCTCACAACTTCATTCAGATATCTCCGAGTTAACTAATCTAGTGAATAATTTTTTCTCACAGGTAAGAAATGAGCCGACTTGGTCAGTCTATCAACAATAACCCAAATGGCATCATGTTGCCTCAGATTCCTCAGCAAACCCATAATAAAATACATAGTGATTCATTCCCATTTCTACTACAGAATAGGTAACGAATGTACTTTTCCAAATGGAGCCGGGTGCTCAGCTTTAACCTGTTGACAAGTTATACACTTAGAAATGAAATTCGTTGCTTGCTTCTTCATACCAGGCCACCAAAAATGTTGTTTCAGCTTGTTATACATCTTGGTGGTACCAAGATGCATAGCATAAGCTGCTACATGTGCTTCGTCTAAAATCTCTTTTTTCAAATCATCAACATCAGGCACATATAATCTTTACTTTAGCCATAATGTATCATCTCTCACTTCAAATTCAGAATCCAGATTCACTTTCAACTTCTTAATTAACTTTACTAATTCTAGATCTCTATTCTGAGCCTCTTTGATTCTTTTATGCGATATAGGCCTCAACTTCAATGTAGTTATCAATACTTCATTCTGCCCTAGATTCAATTCAACATTTAGTGCTCTCAAATAAACTAGGCTCAGTAAAACTCAATAATTGTACTTGAGTCATACTGCTATTGGACTTCCGACTTAATGCATCAGCTTGCACATTAGCTTTACGAGGATGATGCTCAATTGTGTAATCGTAATCTTTTAATAATTCTATCCATCTCCTTTGTCTCATATTCAACTCTTTCTGGCTTAACAGATACTTCAAACTCTTGTGATTAGTGAATACTTAGAAGGCTTCTCTATACAGATAGTGTCTCCAAATCTTCAAGGCAAATACTATTGCTGTAAGTTCTAAATCATGTACTGGATAATTAAACTCACGAGACCTCAACTGTCTCGATGTATATGCTATTACTTTTCCATGCTGCATCAGTACACATCCTAAACCCTGGTGTGAAGCATCATTGTACATAATATAACCTCTAGAGCCAAATGGAGTAGCTAATACTGGTGCTGTAGTTAACCGATGCTTAAGCTCCTCAAACCTCTTCTGACAATCATCATTCCATCAGAAAGGCACATTCTTCCTTAAAAGTTTTGTCAAAGGGGTTGAAATCAGTAAAAACCCCTCGACAAAGCTTCTGTAATAACTAGCTAATCTAAGAAAACTCTGGATCTTAGTCACATTCCTCGGAGCCTCCCACTTCATCACTGCTTCTACTTTCTTTGGGTCTACCTGAATGTTTGTCCAGACACTATGTGACCCAAGAATACTATTTGATCAAGCCAAAATTCACACTTACTGAACTTGGCATATAACTGTTTCTCCCTCATTATCTGTATAACCAATGTCAGATTTGTAGAATGATCTTCTCTACTCTTAAGTACATCAAAATGTCATTAATAAATACAATCATAAAGCGATCTAAATAAGGTTAAAGTACCCCATTCGTCAAAGCCATAAATGCTGCTGGAGCATTAGTCAATCCAAATAGCATTACTAAAAACTCGAAATGCCCATATCTTGCTCTAAATGCACTTTTTGGGACATCAACCTCAACAATTTTCAACTGATAACATCCCAATCTCAAGTCTAACTTTGTAAATACCTGAGCTCCTTGTAACTGATCAAGCAAATCACCAATCCTCGATAATAGGTATTTATTCTTACTTGTTATTCAATTCAACTGCCAATAATCAATACATAATCTCAGAGTTCCATCCTTCTTCTTTACAAACAATACTGGAGCTCCCCAAGGTGACACACTAGGCCTGATGAAACCCTTATCTAATAACTCTTGTAACTAGGTTTTCAATTCCTTTAATTCTACAGGTGCCATCCTATATAGAGGAATTGATATAGGAGCGGTACCTAGAATAAGGTCTATGGTAAACTCCGTCTCCCTTTCTAGGGGTAAACTTAGTAGTTTTGTAGGAAACACATCTAGGAAATCCTTAACAACAAAAATATCCTAAATGGTTTGTTTGTTTTGAGTATCAACTATATGGGCCAGATAAGCCTCACATTCACCTCGAATCAGTTTCAGCACGCTTATAAATGAAATTAGTCGGGTTGACATAGCCTGACTAACTCCTCAAAACATGACTCTCGGATGATTAGGGGATTAAAGAACTACTTTTTTAGTATAATAATTCATCATAGCATGATGAGCAGTAAGCCAATCCATGCCTAGAATAATATCTATTTCCTTTAACTGGAATATAATCAAATCAACTCCTAACTCTGCTTGATCAATCCGAACTATGCACCTTTTACATACCTCACCAATCACTATTATGCTACCTACTAGAGTACTCAACTTTAACCCACATTTCAATATCTCTCTATCACAGTGCAATCTAAATGCCAGATGCGGTATTATGAATAAATGTATAAACCCTGGATCTACCAATGCATATGCTTCTAAATGAAAAGCATTCAACACACCTGTTACCATATTTGGGTAGTTTTGCGCTTCCTATCTGGTGATGGAATAGATTCTAGCCTGAGATTATGGCTGGTTACTCCGCCCCTCAGTCCTGATACTGGGCCCTACTGACTGAGTTCTACCTCGAGCTCTACTTGTTTGTGTAGATCTGACAGCTCTACTATGTTAAATCATTCTCAGTCATTGTTCCTCCTCTAGCTCTATACTGTGGTCCTAAAATCACAGAATAATCTCTGATTAGATGTTTTATAGAGCCACAATGGAAACAAGCTCCCGTTAACCTCCAACATTCACCACCATGCTTCTTACCACAGTGCTCACAATCAGACAGCTGTTGAGACTAGCTGGAGGGCATTTATCCTTTACCTCTCTTAGTTTGAACAAATCCACCTCTTGATCTAGACTCAGATTGTCTTGATCTAGCCTGGAATTGAGACGATCTGTTCTGATGCTTTCTGCTTCTTCCAGAATCAACCTAAGATTCATCCTGCCTCTTTCCTCTGACCTCCTGTCTATACTCTCCCTGACCATCCTTCAATAACTATTCAATTCTGATCGAAGCCACTCGGAGTTCTATAAAACTACCTAATTTTGAAATGGCTAGCCTCGTTTTGATCTCCATGTTCAAACCGTCTACATTTGTCTTCCTCAGTTGGGATCAATGCAGTTGCATACCTCATTAACTCATTGAATCTTATCTTATACTTTACCATTGTGAGCTTGCCTTGCTTCAGATCTAAAAATTCTTTCATCTTCCTATCCATATAAATCTTAGGCATATAATTCTCTCGAAACGCCCTCAGAAAATCTTCCTAAGTCAAACTACAAGGTATGGTGGTACTGCCTGGAACAATTTTCCACCACTAGTATGCTAGACCTTGCAGTAGTGAGACCGCATAATCAAATCTTTCATCTGCCTCACAGTCCATCTGATTAAACAGTCTTTCAATTCTCTTTAACCACCCTTCTACCTCAGTAGGGTTTGTGTTTCTGTAGAAGTCCACAATTCCCTGTTTTCTCAGTTTATTGTATCTTCTTTCTCACCTTTCTGAAATTTTTGGAGGCATTTGAGAAAAATCAGGTACAAGAGACTCTATATTGGCTCTTATAGATTCTATGTCAGCTGACTCTCTAACTTGATCTCCTGTGGTAGGTGATCTATAATAAACAAAAGTTGTGATCACTATCTGAATCTCTCACTAT
>JAOQMP010064356.1:0-10470 GCA_027563575.1 Erythroxylum pedicellare | reverse complement strand
CTCTATGTACTTTGAAAGGGGAACCTTTTTCATTCAGAAATAATATTGAGAGCTTTCTTGCTTTCTTTGTATTCTTTAAGAATACTTGACTTATCAAAGGAGCTGTCTTCCTTTGTGGCATCCTAAGGTTAGAGTTCTAAGAGACAAGTTCTCTTAGGGTTCTTTCCATTGACCAATATTCTTACTAGGGTTCTAAGAGACAAGTTCTTTTAGGTTTCTTTTCATTAACCAACATTCTTCTAACCTCGCATTTTCTCTTTGTGTTCTGTTTCTATCTTTTCAATTTTGTTTCTTATGATTCTGTGTGTTTGCTTGATTCTATCTACAACCGGGCATAGTTCCATCTTGTTGAAGGTTCTCTAGGACAAGTTCCTATTGGGTCTGCCATCAATTTTGGACCTTAATCATATATTCTTGAGGTGTTTTGATGTGTTTGTTAATGAATGAAACCAAATAACTGAAGATTGAAGGAAGTTGGAGCATGCTTAAGCTAAAATAAAAAGGCTCTTCCTCTTATTTATATTATGTTTTGGTAGGTGTTTTGGTGTTTTTATAGGTGTTGATTAGGTGTTAATTGCATGTTTAGGCTTCGAATTATGTTAATGTGATTATTTATGTTTTTAAGTGTTATGTGGTTTAGGGTATAATGTTGGACCTTAATCTTATGTTCTTAAGGTGATTTGGTATGTTTATTAGTGAATGAAACCAGATAAATAAAGATTGAAGGATGTTGGAGCATGCTTGGGCTAATATAAAAAGGTTCTCCCTAGTGTCACGATCATGACACCCTATGTCACGATTGTGATAGAAGAAAATTTGGCAATGTCATAATTGTGACACCATTTGTCATGGTCATGACAGACACTTTCCAAATACGACCTGTTTCATATCTTTTGATATTTTGGGACTATTTTTGGAACAAAATGACTAAGGTAAGCCCCAAAATTAACCCTAATATATAAAAACAAAATAAAAAGAGACCCAAATAAGCATCCACCATCTTACCAAATTGAGATTAATGTACAGAAGATCAAGAGGAGCATCAGTTGTCCAACATTTTCCAAATTTGTTGATTCAGCTCCAAATCAAGTTTTTCTTTCTTTCCTTTTCTTATTTTCATTAAAATTGATGTCTAAACTATATTGGAAGATGTTATACACATTGATGGCATTTTTATTTCATATTAGCATTTGTTATTGGCTCATTTTGTGACTTGATCATTTTTTATTTCAATGCAATGTTTTGGGTATTGTGATATTTATATTTGCTTATACTTTGATAATAAATTGAGAGAGTGAGTCGATAGTTATCTGATTAGGTTAGGTAATGAGAATTAACAACCTAATAAGTCACGCAAATATCAAATTGATAATCATATGAAGAGAGATCTTATGTGAGAACCCGATTATCTGATAGATTACTTAAGAACTAGTTGAAAACGTTAAGCTATTTTTATGAATTGAGAGGTTGCGAATCTAGAATTTTAGAATCAATTAGGGATAATGAATTAGGTTTAACAGATTAGGTCTTGAGAGATAACAATAAAACTCTTCAAAAATCTAAGATCGACACTAAATTGAATTAAAAGTTGTTGAAGGAACAAAAAACGATAGAATGAATCCTAGACTTTCCTATTTAATCATTCTTGTTTTATTATGAAAGCCATTTATTAAATGTTTAAGTGCTCAATTTTTTTCATTGCTAAATTTATGAATGTTATTTACTTTCAAATCATATTTCATAACCTTAGATAAAGTTAGGTTCATTTAGTTTTAGCTAATTCCTCATGCAATCGATACCTTAATTACTACAAGTTTACGATCTGTATACTTACAGTTATTAAGGGTTTTATATCAGTTAAAACTTGCTCAAAATGATGTAGTCAAGAGAACCTATTTTTGGGATGACATAGGGACATGTATTAAGAATTAAACAAGGATCTAAGATAGACCTACTTGACCATTTTGGTATTGATGTAATGTTAAGTGTATAATAATGTTGATATGTTTTTTAAATGCTTCCAAAATTTTATCTCCCAAAACTAGATATGTATACCTATTGTTTGTAAGCAATATAATGGTAAGTAAGGTATTAATCCCATACAAAAACAATTTGAATATAAAGCCTGAAACTATTAACTAGTATAAAGATAATAATAAAATGATGGGTTTATAGATTTTAGAATAATGAAACATAAAAAAATTTAACATAGTGTTTCTTTGACAATAGAGAAGAAAAAATACAATTATTCAAAAGAGACTATAATCAAATAGTTACATATATATAACTTCCCATAGTAGATTTTTTGACTTCATAATTTAACTAACCTAGAATGGATACATTCTTATGACCGATATGATTTTTTAGACACTAAAACAACAATCTCTTGAGCTGTAACCATACACTCTTTGATTGATTATCCTGTATCTTTACTAACACTAATGCCCTTCAAATGCATAACACCCTGTGAAATCCTATGAATGATAGGAAGATCATATTGGTCGTCCTCTGGGACTTTGTTCAATACCTATAACTAAGTCAAAATCCACTCATAACAGGCTCTATTAATTTTTTGCATGTGTTAAGATCATATTTCGATGCAAGTATGGATAAATCAATGCTAAGACTAAAAAAGATAGCTTGAAAAAATATATCTTATATATAAATTAAACTAAATCAATCCGTACAAAGGATAAGCTTCTAATGATCCAAAAAAGCCTCTTAAATAATCTAAGTTATATTAAGTTACTATTAGAAGAGAAAATTGCTTTAAAAAGTTACTTAAGCAAAATTAAGAATCATGCTTCTCTACTTAAGAAAGATCTAAAAGCAATTGGTAAAAGGATGGGGATAGATGTATCAAGCTCTTCTTAAACTCAATACTAGTGAGGAAAAAGTCTAATAATGTTTTCTCTATTATCTCCCAAAATGGAGCTTTGATCACTAGCTAAGAGGAGTTATCAAATGAGGTAATGTCCATTTTTTAAAAAATCTATTGATTTTTGCTCTCATAGCTCCTATTTAGTGGAGCAATTCAGAGACTTCATTAACATTCATATTGGGCAAAAGGAGAGTCTAAAACTTATTAAACAAGTTGATGACAATGAAATAGAACATGTTGTATGAATGGCCAAAAGGCTCTGAGGGTAGATGGCCTAAATGGTTATTTATTTAATAAAGCTTAGCAACATGTGAATTTTATGGTGAAGCAGTTGTTAAGTAGCTTTTCATTAGTGGAAGACTACTTAAAAAGATCAATAAAATTTTTCTATGCCTAAATCTTAAGATCCTTAATCCCTTATCCTTTATAGACTTTAGGACTATTTCTTGTAGCAACATCTTATACAAACTAATTGCTAAAATCTTGGCAATGGATTATGAGTGTTGCTTCAATCTATTATAAGTGGTAATCAAGGTGTCTTTCTTCAAGGTAGAAAAATTGGTCACAATATTCTTATTGCTCAAACGATCTTGAAGGGTTATTATAGAAAATTTCCTTTAAAAATATGCAATTAAAGTGGACCTTAATAAAGTATTTGATAGCATAAGTTGGGAATTTATCCTAAACTTTATTGAGGTGTTTGGCTTTCATCATACTTTCAAAAATTGGGAGGCAACTTGTATTTCCTTTACACCTTATAATTTATTAATCAGTGGAGTCCCTTCTCAACTTTTTAAAGTTGTAAGAAACATTAGGGAAGGAGATCCCCTCTCTCTTTATCTATTCATCTCTCTATGGAAGCTTTGACACTACTCTTGAAACAAAGCAGCACAAGGAGTGACAATTTTAAGCATTATAATAATTGTAAGTACAATAAATTAACTATTTTATACTTTGTAGATGAATTGTTTCTTTTTTCCATGGATAAAAAATAAACCCAAGACTTGATAAAGTCTTTAAGAAAGTTTTAAGAGTCATCTTGGCTAGACATAAATTACAAAAAAATGTCACTTTATTATTACCTCTAATACAAAGCAGCATGTAGAGAGATTTAGCGCATTGATTGATATGGCCATTAAATCCCCTCCTCTAATGCATTTGGGTTAACATTAGGGGCAAGGAGTTTACAATTCAAGGAATGTTTTCCTTTAGTGGAAAAATTAAAAAAAAAAGTTCAACTAGTTAGACCAGTAAGGGCTCTCTTTTAGTGGTAAACTTCAACTCATCAAATCTATAGTAAATTTGTGCATATTTATTAAAGTTCTCTTATTTTCATATTTAGACGCTTATTCAAAACTATTAAGGGGATAATGAGAAAGTCTTTTTAGGGTAAAATTAATGCGAGTAACTTCAATGATAAGGATAAATGGTTGAAGGTATGTAAATCTATTGATGAGGCAAGCCTGGAGAATACCATCGTCTCTTATTCATGAATATTTAATTACTTATGTTTAAAGGAGTTATGCCTAGCCCTTTTTCTTCCCTTATCCTACAGACTTCCTTCGAAGCTAACTTTTTCATTTTACAACGATGTCCTAGCTTCCAAGCCTAAAGAATTTCTAAATTACCTTTCCATTCTTCTGTAAAATTCTTCTATTAGAAAAATATGTGAGAAACAATGCAGATGTGAGGAATTGCACTTTGATTTTGTTAGTTTAACTTTACTAGTATAAGATCCATTAGAATATATGCTTCTATTTTGTTGGAGGATATGGTACCTCACCTTTAATCAGTATATCCCTCTAAATGGGATTTTTTTAAGGAGTATACAAAAAAAAGATGACTAATTGATTCATTACTCTCATTGTAAACCTTACAGGTTGAATTCCCAGTAGAATAGATCCAATAGTTAATCATATCAAAGCTGGATAACCTCTCTATTATATTTAGATAAAAAGTAAAGGAGATTTTGGGAGGGAGCAAGTTATTGCAAACTAAATTAAACTAGGGAACTTTATTTCCATTTGGTCTAATTTTGTGCCTATAGGACTTTATGGAGAAGATATATAATGAACATAGTTGCCATATAGCCTTATACTGAGATGAAGTATAATGCGTATAAGTTTTGGTTGTAAATGGGAAGAGAATCCTTAAACTTCATGCCATTATCTAATCATTGGAATAGATAAGTGAGTTAGCCTTAGCATCATTTTGGAAGAACATCTTACTAGCATTGTAATTAGAAGGTTGGTACAATGGATAACTACAATGAGGATGAAAAGTCATCTCTAATACAGATTTTAATGTGAGATTGAAGAGAGGATCTGAGCTAGAGTATTGATTGTATGGACCAAGAGGGATCTACATTCTTTTTTTGAAAGAAAGGGACTAATTTTTCTTAGGCATTCTAGAAATTCCTACCTTTTAAATAATATCCATTAACCCATTTACCCTAAAGTGATAATTTATCTTTGATAATTCTCTAAAAATAATTAGAAAGGAGAGTATAGTTCATTACCTATAAGGAAATGTATCCCAAAACCCCTTCCTATTTAGTTAATTGAACTATAAACTAGTTAACTTTGGAGAATGGTTTGGTAAATATGTCTACAATCCATAAAGAATTTCTCATTATCTTCTTAATGTTCTTGATAAGCTTTTAGGGAACTTGTAAGTGTGAGGTCCAATATTTGACCAAGTTTAATACTATTAATTTCAAGAGCAGTATCTGAATAAGAAAGAATTGTGCACCTCTAGTTTCCAATCATAGAGATCATTTTAGAAAAATGCCTATAGTAGTCTTTATTAGATAGCTTCCTTAAGGTTATTAGTACTTTAAGACACCTTATAGGAAGAGAAGTAGGAGGTATACTACTTGATTTCATTAGCTCTCCCCAACTATTTATAGTCCCCAGAGAGGATTGTTAAACATTTCCTTATTTTTGCAAAATTGTTCTAGAGATTCCATCAGGCATTAAACTGAATACTTATTCCCATGATAGAAGAGGAGCATATCATCAATAAAGGGGAGGTGTGTGATTTCCTATTGAGCACATTTCTTATGAAATTTGAATCCATTCTCCTTAATGTCTTTGTGTTAAATGATTCTTATAAGCACTTCAATAGCTATAATAAGGAGGTAAAGAGATAAAGGGTCCTCTAGCCTCAATCCTCTTGTTTTTGGAAGAAGGAGGATGATTTTCTATTTATCATCACACAATGGGAAGTTATAGAGATATAGGTTTGTTTCCTGGAGGTATACTTACGATGAAATCCCATTTTCTAGATGACTATAAGTAAGAATTCCTAATTCAAATAGTCAAAGGCTTTATGAATTTTAATTTTAAATAAACAATTTCTCCTAAATCCCTTAACTTTATATTACTTAAATAAATCTTGAGCAATCAATATATTAGCACTAATTGTTCTTCTAGTAATGAAAGTAGCTTTAAGGGAGCTGATGATATTAAGTAAGACAGATTTGATTCTCAGCAAAGATTTTAGATATAATTTTATAAAAGGTGTTGCAATAGGAAATTGGTCTGTAATCCTTCAAAGTAGATGGGTAGGAGAATTTTAATGACAATAATGGGAGTTTTTTTATTCCATTCCTTCAGCATTTTATCATTTAAGAAAAAGTCTAGAATTACATCATAAACATCCTTCTTGATCAAAGGCTAAGCTTTATAACAAAAACATCTCATTGAAATCTATTCTAGGAGCTTTATCTAGATTGATACTAAATATAGCTCTATAAATTTGTTTTAGAGTAATAGGCTTATCAAGTATCTCACAATAGTGAGTTGTAAGGAGATTAAGAACAATTTGGTCCAAATAAGGAAAGAGATGAACTGCTTCGACCTTAGTTCCTGTAATGTAGCAAAGTTACTTAAAGATGTGTTATTTAGATTTCATCCTTTAAAAGCACCTCAACCAAATAGTTTAAAGCTTAGTTTTTTCAGAAAACTTGGGAGATCATTGGTAATCTATTTATAGAATTAGTTTAGGAATTCTAAAATGTTGAAGGAAATTAATCATACTTACATTTGCCTTAATCTAAGGAAATTTAACCCTTCCTCTTTAGTGGACTATTACCCAATATCCTATTGGAACACTATCTATAAAGTAATTACTAAACTCCCACCTAACAGGCTAACAAAAGCCTTAAAGGGAGCAATAAATCCAGCTCAAGGATCCTTCATAGTAGGAAGATCAATAAGAGAAAATATTCCCCTTATACAAGAGATGCCGAAAGAATACAATTCAAGAAAAGGTATCATTAGCTATTTATGGAAGATTGATCTTTACAAGGCTTTTGACACAATGAGATGGAAGTTTATAAAATCATGTCTGGAAGCACTCAAATTTCAAACTCAATTCACTGGAAGGATTATGGTGTGATTTCAGACTTCTTCACTCAACATTCTTGTAAATGGAGTCCCTATAAAGCCTTTAAATTATGCTAGGGATATTAGACAAGGGGATCATCTTTCCCCTTATTTATTCACCTTAGTAATGGAAGGTTCATACAGAACTCTCAAAAAATTAATAGGATGAAATTGAAATTATGTTAAAGGGATTAGACAAGGGGACCATTTGATGTTTACAGATGATCTCATTCTTCTGAGTGGTGCTGAAGTTCATTCTTCCAAGATTCTGATGGAAATTTTGAAGAATTTCTCATAATGGTCAGGGATGAGATTAAATCAAGAAAAGTACAACTTGATTTGTTCAAAAGATGTTAGAATTTCAAATAAACTAAGCAAGTGAGGTAGCACGTCGTACACTACCCAAAATAATCGATAGAGGACAATCAGGGAAATTTAGAATTATGGCTACATTTTTTCTATTATATTTTCTGTATATATGGATGTGATTTTTTGTTCGTCAATGTATAGCTAAATTTTCTATTGGTATTTAGGATAAATGAATCCTAATTGATACCCAAACATGTTTTGATTCTTTTATGAATGCCATTGCTTTGTTGATTATTGTGATCCAATTATCTATTTTATTATTGTCTATTAATCTAATTTATTATACTTTAGTCAGATTTCATACTTAGCGATTAAGGAATCCTAGGTTTGCATAGATCTATAATAATTGGAAATAGTTGATGGCAACCCTGGCGATAGAATAACATAAATCTTTTATGTTATAGTAACATGATACTATAAAATTTATCCTGAGTAATTCGATTAGAATCCTTGGGATTAATTATTAGTATACTCAAGGTCAACTACTAACAAACCTTAGGAATCTCCACGGTCCAATCAACCAACAACATAATTGCATGATAAAAGATCAATCAGTTAAGGGTTTAAAGGGATTTGAAGCCTAGATACTAATTAATTAATATCGGTATTTAACTTAGTAATTTCACTAACTCTCTTCTTTAATCATGTTACTTATTATTTTATTTGTTTAATTTTAGTTTCTTTAAATTAAAACCCACAATCACTTCATAGGTTAGATAATAGAGTGACAATAATTACTAATACTCGTTGTCCTTATGGGATTGACCTATATTTACTTGTACTAGTTATGACTACAACGTGCACTTGCAGTATTAATTATTAACAAGTCATGTAAAAGGTCAACTAGATTTGTAAATATATTGAATGTGTTTTTTTATATATTTTGATTAGTTAAATGAAACAAGATCTTGGTGAAATCATTGTAATGTTGTAATGTTGAAATAACTTCGCTAAATTTAACAAAATATTTATTCATTTTTAAAAAATAAGATTATAATAAGCTTAAGAAACTTGAAAACCATTCCCTATACTTAAAATTATACATTTTCATTAATGCATATAGTAGAAATATGAATAAATAAAATATCAATAAGAGCTCAAAAAGTGAGAAAAGTATGAATTAATACTTCCCCAAATAATAAGATTTACATAGTTTTGAATTTAGTGAAGATTCCTTCCAATATTATCTACAAGTAGCCTTATTTGTATCCATCAGTCACTCAGTGAGTTTGGTATTGCATTCATTTAACAATCCTCAAGTCTCAGAGCCTCATACTACTATAGATCAAAAGATGATTTAGTCTCAAGATTGTGGAGGAGGCATAAATGTCCTAAGGTTTCCTGACATCTACACTAAGACCTCCTCCATCCATCTGTCATGTACCCCTTGTCTCTCTATCCACTCTATTAATGCTACCTGGTTTACTCGAATAGTGCACTGGAATCACAAGATCTACCCCATGTACTTCTGTAATGGAGCTATCGTCAGCTATCTTGATGTCCAAGTGGTGTTGACATCCTGGATGATGTTGCCCTAGCCTCCTTCTATGTTGCTCCTCCTATCTAGGATAGTGGTTAGCCTTGTTTTGATGGTTACTCGGTCATATTGGGGTGATTCCCATCTTTTCGCAAAGTTACATGCTTGTTTAAAAACTCGATCAATCAATAAATATCTCATATTGGTTCAACCTCTTACACATCTTAAGCATATTCTTCATGGCATCCAAATTAAGAGTGACCATGGTATCGAATAGCCTTATTGATAATATCTTCCTAAAGAATCCCATCCTCTTTGCTAACTGCATCGCATATGGCCTAATGCAAATAGTCCTTATCTTCTTTTATTCACTTTGAGGCCTGAAGAATTGGGTTAAGGCATGCCCCAGGTGAATCGACATCCTCTCACTCATACTTCACAGGTAGAAGAAATCTAAGTTATCGATGACTCTGAAGTTATTACCCTACCCACTTAATGTATAATTCAAAATCTTATAGATATATCTGGGTGTGAGGTGTTAAAGGGTGGATGCCTTAGATTTGATAGGTCTTACTAATCCTCCTCGCTAATGGTACGCCAATTGTCTCAAGGACACATCTTATATGAAAAGTCTATCCAAAGGGCTACATACTCCTGTGGCCCTATGAACTCCTAGTTACAAAGACCCATCATCATAGAGAAATCCATGTAACTCACCCTAATTATCTCTCCCAACATCCTAAATTGAATTGTACTCAAATGGTGCCAATCTTAATGGCCTTTTCCATGTTGAATGTGGAGAGCACCTCTAGCATAAGTGCTCCACAATCTTGAAGAAATGAGACCATGCTCCTATACTGATCAAGTTTTAAACCTATTACGCTAAGCCGACCTACTCCATTGGCTCCCAATTGATGCATCTATTGGTCCCAAACCTCTTCTCCTTGAGTCTTTGATACTGCTCCTCGTGGCTTCGACTTTAAAATGCAATAGATTTGATTTCTCTAATAGATATATTATTGTTTGTCACACTTGTGGTTAGCGGGTCTCTGGATGACCCTTCTCCGCTCTACCTTTTCCGAGGTACCTCCTTCGCTATCCATTGTCTCGTTATTGTACCTTATACAAAATTAAATGAGAGAAAATAGAAGATTTAAATACAAAAAAATCCTAAACTTGGTTCGTATGCTCACTACTTTATGGAATTGTGAAAACACACAATTAAAAATAAAAATAAAAATCAAATTAAACTAAAACTAATGTAGTAAAAATAAAATAAAATAATTAGACAAATTAGACAAATGAAAAAATAGATAATAAAACTAAAACATGCAGTTAACCAATGAAGTTAATCT
>JAOQMP010064326.1:0-10471 GCA_027563575.1 Erythroxylum pedicellare | reverse complement strand
AAGAACAAGAGGTAAATCAAATTGGTTAAGGATACAACAACAAGGAGAAGATAGATTGCTAAAGGAAAAGATTCAAAGGCAAAGGATTTGGGTACAAGAAGAAGGAGAGCATAGCACCGCGAGGATTTAAAGTTGTAGCAAAGGAGTCGTTAATACTCTTCATCTTGTTTGTGTTTTTATTATCCTTATACCATATCATCTATGGATTGCCATGATGATTTGGATTTGTTGCTTCCACTAGAAAAATGATTTCTTAAAAGTTTTGAAATATACCATTTCTCCAAATGTAGCATGCTTTCTTTTTCCGATCCAACAACTACAATAAGCTCTAAATCATGAACTGGATAGTTGAACTCATAAGACTTGATGCATATGCAATCACTCTACCATACTGCGTTAGAACACATCTTAATCCCACTATACATAATATATCCTCCAAATCGAAATGGGATAGCTAATACTGTAGTTGTAGTCAATCGATGTTTTAATTCCTTAAAACTCTTTTGACATTCATCTATCCATTTGAAAGGTACATTTTTCATTAGAAGCTTTGTCAAAGGGGCTAGATTAATGAAAACCCCTCGAAAAAGCTCCTGTAATAACTTGCTAGTCTAAGAAAAATCTGAATCTCAAATACATTTCTAGAGGCTTATCACTTCATCATTGCCTCAACTTTCTTTAGGTCTACCTGTATGCCCTGTCTAGATACTATATAACCCAGAAATACCACTTTATCAAGCTAAAATTCACAGTTACTGAACTTGATATACAATTGTTGCTCTCTCATTATCTGTAAGACTAACCTCAAGTTCTCAAAATGTTCCTCTCTACTCTTCAAGTATACCGAAGTGTCATCTATGAATACAATCACAAAATGATCTAAGTAAGGTTGGAATACTTTATTCATCAATGTCATAAAGTTTTTCGGAGTGCTCGTCAATCCAAAAGGCATCACTAAAAACTTGAAGTGTCTATATTTGGTTCTGAATGCATTCTTTGGTACATCAGCTTTAGCTATCTTCAATTGAGAACTCAAATCAAGTTTTGTAAACACCTAAGCTACCTATAACTGATTGAATAAATCATCTATTCTCAGTAAGGGACACTTATTTGTTGTCACCTTATTTAATTTCCTGTAATCTATGCATAATATCAAAGTCCCTTCCTTCTTCTTTATAAACAAAACTGGAGCTCTCCAAGGTGACACATTGGATATGATAAAAACCTTATCCAACAACTCTTACAATTGATTTTTAAGTTCCTTAAATTCCACAGGTTCCATCCTATATAGAGGAATAGATATAGGAGAAGTACCTGGAACAAGGTAGATAGTAAAATCTGTTTCCCTATCTAGAAGTAATCCTGGTAATTTAGAGGGAAACACATTTAGGAAATCCCTAATAATAGGAATATCCTGTTCTCTCAGCTCAACTCAGGTATTAGTCATAAAGGCTAGATAAGTCTCACATCCACTTCAAATCAGCCTAAAAGCACTCATTAATGAAATTAATCTGGCTAACACTGCTTGACTAACACCTCGAAAAATTACTCTTGGTTAATTAGGAGATTTAGGAATGACTTCTTTAGTATAACTATTCATTACAGACCTATGAGTAGTAAGCCAATCCAAACCTAAGATGTGGTCTATCTCTTTTAACTGTAGTACTATCAAATCAGCTTTTAACTCATCTTGTTTAACCCAGATAATACACTCTTTACACATTTCTCTAATCACTGTAGTACTAACTACTAGAGTACTCACCTCTAAGCCAAATTTTAACATCTCTCTCTCACAATGCAGTTTAGATGCCAAATGCGGAGTAATGAATGAATGTGTAGATCTTAGATCTAATAGTGCAAATGTTGTAACACCCCATGTTAGGGGTTAGAATATTGAGGAATTACAGTGCATTATACGCTTTGCATATTGAGTATTCACTAAAATGTGCATATATATTTTTGATACATACAAATAACTGTACATGCACTCATCAACATTTTTTCAGGTAAAATGGATTTATAAATGTGATTTGGCAATTTTGGCATATTTCAAGTATTTTGGAATTTTGGACTAGGAAAATTGTCAAGGGATAAGTTAAGTTGGTACATAAAAAAATTAGTATGATTAAACCAATGAATTATTGACATATGGTATCATTCATTATGTGACAAATGGTATAGCATATTGGAGACATGCGGCAGCTTGCATGAAAGGGAAAATGGGAGGCATGCATGGAGCCATGTATCAAAATGATAAAAACACACATAAGTGCGTGTGTTAGAAGGCAAAATGACTGAAGCTCTTTGTTGATATTCAGATTTTGTTGGTCTTCACTGAAAGTCACTAAATCTACATCACCAAAATATTGGTTTTGATTTTTATGTTAGTCCTGTCCTTTGCAAAACAAATAACCCAATACAGTTGTTAGTTTGCTTCTCTTTAGTCTTGCTTCTCCCTCCATCCATCGAAACCCTACTATTAACTATCATAGCTGGAATTTGATTAAAGAATCAAGTAAGTGATTTTCTAATTTTCTGGGCTTTGTGAATGAATTTAATGATGCTTTAATAATGGAAATGAGTACATGTATAAAATAATAGCTTCGGTGATGTTTAGAATGCATTATATGAAAATGGTGTGATTTTGGAATTGTGTAGATACTAGAATAGCTATATATGCTCTGTTTTTTATGATTAAGATTACTTGAGTTAACTAGAAGCAATAGTGGAGAAATATAACAACAATACAGGTTCGGTTCTGTGTTGCATATGGGATTGGTTTTGAACGGAAACAAACGTAGTAGTAGAGAGAGAAATCATAGCTTGTATACGATTTTTGAAGTTTGAAAGTTGATTTTGAATTTTGAGTTTTTTTAGTGTAAGATAAGTTGCAACGGGTGTGAAAATCTAGAGAATATGAATTAGGAATGGATTAACATAAAGAAGAAAGAAGTAAGAAAATTTAGGAAAACATAGTAGTGAGAGAAAGATTATGTAGGTTTCAATTTTTGTGAATTATCATGTAAGCTTGCTCTTGAATTATTTTGGGATTGTAGTGGAATAGAAAGTCTAGAATATGTGATGTAGGAGTGAAGAAAATCAATAGAAGATACAAAAAAATGAAAGAGGCTATTCGGTGAAGAAGGGAAGAAGATCAAAAGTTGTGATCGTGCTTTAGCATTATCAGTACTTCGCTGCTTGGGGTCACAAGGCACAATCGTGACTTTGCTTATGAGTCGCACAATCATGACTTGCTCATTTTCTGAAAAATGGTTTTTTTTGAATATTTGTCATTCAATTCGATATAACTTCTTCACCAATATCCAAATGACATGAGACTTAAACCAATAGATTCCTAACAAATTGTTCTACCTCTCCATAAAAATTGATAGTTTTCTAGATTGATTTGAAAAAGATTGATTAAATGAAAGTGAGGGAATTTATTGGACTAGTATGATATGGAATATTTCACTGAAGATACTTCAATTTTTTTATTATATTACGGTCAGTAGAGGTCCGAATGAGATGATTATTGAATATGATTAAACTAGAGTCATAAGGCTAAAATTATCTGAAGAGATTGAATTCAAATTCTGCCTCTAAGAATTTCATAATTCTATTGAAGCTATTGAAGCTTAATTACAATTTGAGATCTTTTGAGTATAACTTTCAATATATAGAACCAAATGGAATGAACTTGGTATCATTATAAACTTAAGACTTGGGAGAACAATTTCTAGAAGGACGTGTTATCAAATTACATCATCTTCCTAATGTGAATAATTGAGCAAAGTGGACCCAAAAGTTGATTGTGAGATAAGTTTGCATTGAGCAATTAAGTATGGTTTCAAATGATTGATAATGTGACAAGATTAAGGATAAGAAACCCAGATTTTGTCATGAACATGGATCATACATATTCAATATACAAGAATATGCATAAATGATTTCATAATCATGCACAATAGTAATATGTGTTTGTGTTAAATGTTATAGAGGACTGCATAGAGTGACCACTGCCAGATATTGCCTGGACTTTGAGGTAATAAACAAAAAGGGAGCTTTTGTAAGTAATCTAGTATCGTCTTTTGTAAATAATTTTTTATGAATATTCGTAGTAAATTTAGTAAGTAATCCTTGAGTTTTTGTAAGTAATTAAATGGTCAATTTTTATAAGTAATTTAGACGCTCAATTTTGTGAGTAATTTAGATGGTCAATTTTGTGAGTAATTTTTGATAGTTTTGCTTTAACTATTTTATTTGCTATTGATTTGGATCATTGAATGATTTGCAAAGCTATCAGTAATCTCTAAGATGATCACATTTTATTTTGTTTTGTTTTGTACTGAATTGAATTAGTTTTTATGTTAATTGTGTTTTGAACCTTGGGACAATGAATTTCTAAAATGTTTGATGCATGTAAATATGATTGACTAATTATTATGCATATGAAATAAACTTGTTTGGTTTTGTAACAGTCAAGTCCTAGTCGTGGGTAAATAGGCATGCCTAGAAGAGTCTGTAACTGTTTCTATGACACTTCGGTGTCAAGACTTCAGTCTCCCTCTGTGAAACTTCGGTGTCGAGACTTCGGTCTCCCTCTATATAAGTCCCATTACCCATTTTTATTCATGGATTAACAACCTTACACCTTTTGTATTTGATCTCTGATAAGTTTTGATAAGAAACCAACCATGTTTTTGGTCTGATGGGTTAACAAACTATTCTGGAAAACTGCTATGCATTTCTGTATGTTCTATTCTGCTATTGAAATGTCTGACTTTAGCATGTGAAGTGTTTTCATTAACATATCTTATTCTATTTTAAGTTTCAATATGTTGAGATGCTTTTGTATAACATGATTTAGTATCTGTTATGGTTAGACACAGTTTAGTTATTACTCACTTAGCTATATGCTTAGCATGGTGGATTTGTCCCGTGTAGGTTTAGACAGAAGGACTTAAGGACTAGGACAAGTCAACCACAATGGCCAAAGCAGTCTGAGTTTTTTTGTTTTGATAGAAATTTATTTTGAGTTTGATTTTTTTCTTATACCTGAATTTGTATGAAGGTTTGTAATAACCATAATACAAGTGGGTTTCTGAACTTATGATATGTAATATATGTTTGCTTCAGTTTCTGAAAATTTATGTAATGAATGTTTAGTGTGTTTTGAAATGCTTCAACATCAATCTATTGTTTGTTTCTATTTGTGAGTTCGATGTGGCACTCTTGTATCCTCACAGGGGGTATTGAGGTGCCACACCTTTTTGATATCAGACCACATGGTTCAGGTGATTCTAGTTTAACCAGCGCTTAACTCTTGCTTATACTAGAATGTAAAAGTTGTGTTTTGGCCTAATGTGATGTCCCATATTTTTTCTATAGAATTAATGATGGAGAGATCACGTAAAACTATTGATGAGGTTGCTAAGAGCGATCATCATGAGCAAACTCGTCAATCGATATCTAGATCCTCTGGGTCAATCAAGGTGAAGCTGAGGTGCCACCTCCTCCTCCATCTTAGGGAGAGGTCTTTGTACAGGCTAATGTGAAAATTGAAAGGCAAGAGATGACCAGAAGATAATGGAATCAATGTAGGAGCTTTGCTAGAGGAGGACAGTCCTCGAGAAAACGAAGTTAGGAAAGTACTTCCTCTACATTGGAAGTTACCTAGAGATCTAAAACTCGGGGAAGGCGATAAAACTTTCCCTCATCGACTGTTTCTAGTAGGGGTTCCTCTAGGGGCCGAGGTTCTGGAACCCCGGAGTGCCCTCATTGCTCTATACAGCATTAGGGTGTTTGTTGGAGGGCTATGGGTGCATGTTTCCACTGTGGCATTACTGAGCAGCTGATAACCAACTGCCCTCTAAGACAGTCTCAAATGTCACAAGCCAGCAGGGAGGCCTTCCATACATCTGCTGGGAATAGAGGACATAGTAGAGGACGAGGAGGATCTGGTTAGCACATAACTAATCTGAGTACTTAATCAGAAACTATGGATCGACCTGTTGTGCCTTTTGCTTCATCTCGAGCTTATACACTGAAAGCTTACGATGATTAGGACGCACCTAAAGTCATTGCTGGTATTGCTTCTCTCTTCGATTTTGATATGTATGCACTGATTGATCCTGGATCCACTCATTCATATATATCTTTGATAGAGAATTGTTTGATATGAAGATGTCAACAGATCAATTAGAATACGACATTCATGTAACGAATCCTCTGGGTAGTAGTGTGTTGGTTAATCAAGTGTTTAGGAATTGTCCTATCATGATACAAGAAATGAATATGTAGCAAATCTGATCAGATTGTCATTTCATGAATTTGATTAGATTCTTGGTATAAATTGGATATCCAAGCATTAAGCAGTAGTTGATTGTCATGCTAAGACAGTTATGCTTAGGAAGCCTGATCAGTCTATAATAATATTGCATGCCATCCGCACTAGTTTGTTAGCTAATGTAATATCTACTATGCAAGCCTAAAAGCTCCTCAGGAAGGAATGTAAGATTAGTATTATGTTATGGTTGTATACCTTTCAATTGAAGTAGAAGGAAATGTATTTTCATGGATTTGACAGAGAAAAAGAATAGAGATGTAAGTAAAAGTGATGGGATTTAAAGAGTACATTACCTTGAGAGGTTAAAATTGGAACCAGAATGGATGTTTAGGTATCATGTTGAAAGTTTGTGATTCAACACAAGGTTATAACATTGGTTTGTTATTAAAAATTTATAATGGTTACGTTTCATAAATTTATGAATTGATTGAGAACATATTCAGGTAAGATGAAGCAGAAGATAGCAATATATGTAGGAAGTCCTCAAGAATAAGTTGATTAGCTATTGTGAGTGTACATCTGATAAAGTGGTTGCTTTAGCGAATGATGTTACAGTGTATAGATGTAATATATGTTTGGATATGAATATTGAAAAGGAATGAATAAATGATTATTAATGAATCAGATGTGAATATTAGATTCGGATTGGTACAAGATTCAAACAAAGGAAGCTGAATATACTACAAGAGTGCATCGATATCAGGCAATTAAATAGTCACAATGAAGAACAATTATCTGCTACTGAGGATTGAAGACTTATTTGATTAGTTGAATGATGCAGGATGGAAAGGTAGTTGCTTATGCCTCTAGGAAACTAAAGTCACATGAATAGAATTATCCTACTCATGATCTGGAACTTGCAACAGTAGTGTTTGCCTTAAAAATTTGGTGGTGCTACTTATATGGTGAAAAATGTAGAATTTTCATAGATCATAAATATTTGAATTATCTGCTTACCCAGAAGGAACTTAATCTGAGACAATGGCATTGGTTGGAATTGTTTAAAGACTATGATTGTATTGTAGATTATGTAACTAAATGTTTGACATGTCAGCAGGCTAAAACTGAGCACTAGGTCCGATCTGGTTTATTACATACTATTTCTATTCGTCATTGGAAATGGGATAACATTATCATAAACTTTGTCATTGGACTTTCTCTTACTCAAAGGAAACATGATGCTATATAGGTGATTGTGGATAAGTTTACTAAATCTTCACACTTTCTTCCTATTCGTCCTAACTACTCTTTGGATAGGCTTACAGAAATATATGTGAATGAGATAGTGAGACTACATGGAGTACTATTGTCGATTATTTCTGATCATGATCCTCGAGTTACTTCGAGATTTTGGAAAAGCATACAAAAAGCTTTGGGTACTCAAGTTAAGTTTAGTACTGCTTTCCATCCGCAAATAGGTGGACAATCTAAATAGGTTATATAGATATTGGAAGACATGCTTCGAGGTTGTGAGTTAGAATTTCTAGGAAGCTGGCATAACTATTTAGCTCTGATGGAGTTTGCTTACAACAACAGTTATCAGACTAGCATTGACATGGCGCCTTATGAAGCACTGTATGATAGAAGGTGTAGAACTTCTGTATGTAGGACTAAGTTAGGTGAAAACAAGATTATCGGGCCTGAGATTGTGAAAAATACTAAAGAAAAGATTCAGATTATTTAACAAAGGTTAAAAGCTGCTAGCGATAGGCAGAAGTCTTATATTGATCTAAAAAGAAGGGATATTGAGTATCAAGGAAGTGATAAGGTGTTCTTAAAAGTGTCACCTAAGAAGAAACATACTTCGATTTGGTAAGAAGGGCAAGCTTAGTCTGAGATAACATTGGTCTGTATGAAATTCTAAAAAGGAATGGACCAGTGGCTTATCAATTAGCTCTTCCTAAATAATTGGCCAGGTTATATGACATGTTTCATGTTTTTGTATTAAGAAGATATCGGTCTGATGTGACATATAAGATTCTCATGTAAGAAATTCAAGTACAATTAGATTTTTCTTATGAAGAAGGGCCAATTCCTATATTAGCCCGAGAAGTTAGGCAACTTAGGAATAAGCAAATCCCTTTGGTAAAAGTACTCTAGCAGAATCATGGACTTGAAGAAGCAATATGGGAACCAGAAGAAACCATGAAAGCTCAGTATCTACAACTATTCGGATCAGGTATGAATTTCGAGGATGAAATTTTCTTAAAGAGGGAAGAATTATAACACCCTATGTTAGGGGTTAGAATATTGAGGAATTACAGTGCATTATATGCTTTCCATATTGAGTATTCACTGAAATATTCATATGTATCTTTGATACATACAAATGCACATGCACTCATTGACATTTTTCCAGGTAAAATGGATTTATAAATGTGATTTGGCAATTTTGGTATATTTCAGGTACTTTGGAATTTTGGACCAAGAAAACTGTCAAGGGATAAGTTAAGTTAGTACATAAATATTAGTATGATTAAACCTACGAATTATTAACATGTGGTATCATTCATTGTGTGACAATTGGCATAACATATTAATATGTGGCAGCTTGTATGAAGGACAAATGGCTCACATGCATAGAGCCATTTGTCAATATGACAGTAAAACACGTAATCATGTGTTTTGGTAAGGCATGATATTAGAGCTCTCTATTCTTCTTCGAATTGTTTGGTCCTTCACCGAGGGCATCATGCTCTGCCCAGAACCTTCATCACCTAAACTTGTGATGGACTCTCCCTTTCTGCGTTAACCATTGCAAAACAAACAATTTAGTTGAGTCATTGATTTGTTCTCTTTAATCTTAATTTTTCCTTAGTTTACTGAGACCCTACTCTTCACTGTCGTAGCTAGGATTTTTTCTGGAGAAGCAAGTAAGTGTGTTATAGTTTTCTAGATACCTTGTAAATGAATTTGATGATGCTGCTTCATCTTCATCATTACAGAAATTTGTACACTACAAAATCAAAGAAAACAGAAAAATGAAGACAAAGGAGAAACATGGCGATGATAGGCCACCCTCCTTATTACAAACCAAACGAAGAAAACTTACAAGGTAAATATATATTCTATGGACAACCAAAATAGCTAAACATACACCATATATATTTCTATCACAAAACAATATACAACATACATAAATATAATTGCTAACCTATACAACTTATAGGAATCGAATCATGTATAAAAAATGGCTCTGATACCAAATTATTGGATTAAAAAACAATATCATACTAGATTTAGCTAAACGGTAGATTTCAAAAACTTTTTTCGAAATCAAAATGTAGCGGAATCATAATAACCAAATCAACATGTTTAATCCATACATGATAAGGTATTAGAAAAATAAATAACATAAGAACAAGATCAAAATTTTACCGAATCTTTTGCTACAGCTTTAACTCCTCGCTATTGTATCCTCATCTTGTTATTGTATCCTCAACTAATTCGATCTACCACTTGTTCTCCTTAGATAACTTGGTTAACAAGATCCTTTGGTGGGAAAGGAGAAAAAATATTGTAGAGGTTTTCCTTTTATGATCAACTAGGTGAAAGAGCCAAAATGAGACACTCTCATTCCTAATTTCGGCTAGCTCATGAAAGAAAGGAGAGGAAGACCAAGCAACCAATGCACCATTTCATTCTTCTAATCAAAATGAAAGAGAGGGTAATAAATGAGAAATTCTCATTTATTTAATATGGATAGATGAAAAGACAAAAACTAAAAAATAAGATACTCTCATTTTCGGTTATATGATGAAAGAAGGGAGAGAGAGAGCAACAAATGCACTGCTTCCTTCTTTAATCAAATGAATGATAAGGTTATAGGTTTTTCTACATGCCAACATTAAATAACAACTATTAAACCATTTAATGAGGACACTATTAAACCATTTAATGATGATGAAGCATGATAAAAACCCACTTTATATTTAGCAATTCAATGCTAAATGTGCAACTATCCATTTAGCTATATAAACCGAAATCTACATTTTGCCTTTCTTTTGTCTTTACAAAAATTGTTCCAATTTAATTAATCTAATTAATCAAATCAAACCAAAATCTAACCCAATATTAAATGTTCATTTTGGACTTCTAATTAACAATTAATTAGTATAAGCCTAA
>JAOQMP010064315.1:0-10471 GCA_027563575.1 Erythroxylum pedicellare | reverse complement strand
TGACAATCAAATAATAATAATATTAGAAATAAATGAACTATTTTGATAAGTGTGTTAAGTGTGCAGAAAACACAGAAAAAGCGCAAAACACAGAAGAAGTAGAAAACACAGAAGAAGTGGAAAACACAGAAGAAGCACAAAACATAGAAGAAGCAGAAAACACAGAAGAAGTAGAAAACACAGACGATACAAAGACGAAGATACTCTAGTACGTTGGACAGTTAGTTAGTTGGAGTTAGTTACAGAACTCAATTGAATAACGGATTCTACAAGAATCAAGAAGCATTTATCAAGAATCAAGAAGCAGTTAGAGACTTAGGCTATAAAACATTTCATCCGTACTTTCTCGATGAGAGCTGGATCGAGTCAGAGCTGCTTAATTCTTTTTCAAGGCGTATGTTCACTCCTTCAATTTAAAATATTTTAAAAACTTTTATTTCATGTTAAAAAAACAATTTCAAATCATATAAAACAATATAAAACAATGCATGAGGTTCATTTAAAAACAATGCATGTTCATTTTATATTTTAAAACTACTCAGTCAAAGCCTAGGATGCTCCTAAACCTAGTCCCCAACCTGGACCTAAACCTAGTCACTTTGATACCATACGATGTTGGACCTCGTTTCCAGAGCCTAACTATTCGGACGTCATAAAATGTAAGCATGTGTATTACCTTGTAAGGCTATAAAACATTTCATCCGTACCGCCTCCTCCTCCTATGCCTTAAGTAAACCCTCTGAATCCACAGTTCTTTCAAGCCTTTGCTCAGGCATTCTCATATGTCATGGTCCAAGGGTTATAAGTTTTTATGCTAGCTCCAATGGAGAGGACTGGAGAGTATGATAAGCTCCACAAGTATGGAGCTGTAGATTTTAATGGTAATACAAATCCGGAAGAGGCTGAAGTATGGTTGAAAAGGACCGAGAGAGTCCTGCTTCAGATGAAGTGCTCCAATGAAGAGAAACTGGATTATACAGTGAGCTTGCTACAGGGGGATGTACTTTATTAGTGAGAATCAGCGCCCTACAGTCAGGTTATGCCTCCGGTGTTATCATGGAGAAATTTTGTGGAAGTGTTTAGGAAGAAGTACCTCTTTAGGGTTTATGTACAGGAGAAGGCCAGGGAGTTTCTGAATATCAAATAGAGGGACATGAGTGTGAGTGAATATGAGCTGAAGTTCACTAAACTTTCCCAATATGCGGCCAACATTGTGGCAAATAAGGATGAAAAATGCTGCAATTTTGAGGGAGGACTTCATTTAGGGATCAAGGAGAAGGTATTGATCTATAATTTCTGTGACTACCAGCAATTGGTAGATGCTGCACTTCAGGCCGAGAAACTAGAGAATATCAAGTATGAAGTGAATAAGAAGAGGAAGAATAGGGAGAAGTCTTCCAAGAAGGGAATGAGTGCTCCAATGCTTGAGAGGGGTATGAAGAGCTTCCACACACAGAGTGAGGTGGGAAGTAATGCCTCTATTAAGAACAAGCAATCAAGGGCAGCTTTGATGCAAACCTCCACTGTGGGAGGCAATAACAAGGTGGAGAGGAGTAAGAACATGAGCCCCCATTATGAGCAATGTGGGAAGCTTTAAAGGGGAGAGTGCTTCAAGTTTCTTGGAACATGTTTTTGATGTGGAGAGAAGGGACACATAATCAGGGACTGTCCCCAAGTAACAAGGTAAGAGGGGCCATAGTTGCAAACCCCAAGGAGAGCAGAAATAGTGGGAGTCAGGCTAGTCACTGAGGTGGGCAGTTCTACAGTGACGAGGAAGGTTATTCCTCCAAGAAGGCTAAGGGGTTAGGCACAGGCCAGGGTGTTCGCCATGATCAGAGAGGAAGTTGCAATCACACCTAAAGTTGTCAGGGGTATGGCTCAGTTCTTTAATTTTGAAGTATATGTCTTAATTGATTCTAGCTCCACGCATTCATCTGTTTCTGTAAGCATGATTTTACATGATGTGAATTTGGTGCCATTGGATAATCCCTTGATTTTTAGTACTCCTTTAAGGAGGAAGTTGATAATAAGTCAAGTGTATAAAGATTGTGAACTGGTTATTGAGGGTGCTAGACTGGTAGTAGATTTATTGCCGCTATAGATGAAGGGTCTAGATGTTATACTAGGTATGGATGCCATAGCAAAATATTGTGCAAAGTTAGACTGTAGTCTCAAAGAGGTAGAGTTTGACTTTGGCAATGGAAAGAAGGTTACTTTTAGGGGAGACAGAAGAATGTTGTCACCTAGAATGATTTCATCTTTGTTAGCTGACATAATGATGAAAAAAGGGTATGAAGCCTTCTTGGTACACATCGTAGATACGAATGTGAATGAAAGAAAGTTAGTAGATTTTTCAATTGTGAGGAAATTTCCAGACAGGTTTTCAGAAGACTTACTTGGTTTGCCACCAGTAAGGGAAATCAAGTTTTCCATTGACATGATTCCCAGCACCTCATCCATTTCTATACCACCATATAGGATGGCTTCAGCTGAGCTGAAGGAGCTCAAGGAATAGTTAGAAGAGCTATTAGAGAAGGGGTATATAAGGCCAAGTTCATCATCATGGGGAGCGCCTGTTCTGTTTGTTAAGAAGAAGGATGAATCATGGCGGATGTGTATTGGTTATCGGAGACTCAACAAGGTGACTATTAAGAACAAGTATCTTCTACCACGAATCAATGACTTGTTCGACCAGTTACAGGGATCAAGGGTCTTTTCAAAGATTGATCTTATATTAGGTTATCATCAGCTCAGAATCAGGGAGTCTGATGTAAACAAGTCAGCCTTTAAGACACGATATGGGCATTACGAGTTCCTAGTTATGCCATTTGTATTGACCAATGCTCTAGCTACATTTATGGATCTCATAAATAGGATCTTCAGGGAGTATCTGGATTAATTTGTTATAGTATTTATTGATGACATTCTGGTTTATTCCAACAGTTAAGAGGAATATGAGGAACATCTCAGGATAGTGCTGCAAACGCTGATGGAGAAGGAACTTTATGCGAAAATCAGCAAATGTTAATTTTGGCTTCATGAGGTGATCTTTCTTGGGCATGTGATCTCGAAGGATGGGGTACATGTTGATCCAAGAAAAATTGAAGCAGTGGTAAATTGGCATGCAAAAATAGTGGCAGAAGTGAGGAGTTTTCTGGGTCTGATAGGATATTATAGGAGATATGTTGAAGGGTTTTCTATGATAGCTACTCCGATGATCAAGTAGTTAAGGAAAAATCAGAAGTTTATCTGGAGTGACGAATGTCAGAAAAGCTTTGAGGAGCTTAAATATCGATTGATAAGTGCTCCAATTCTGACCTTGCCTATGGGAGATGAGGGTTATACAGTTTACAGTGATGCTTCAAGGAATGGTTTGGGTTGTGTGTTGATGCAGGGAAACAAAGTAATAGGTTATGCCTCACGGCAATTGAAGCCGTATGAGTTGAATTATCCGACCCATGATCTAGAATTGGCAACAATAATTTTTGCCCTAAAGATTTGGAGACATTATTTGTATGGGGTTCAGATGAGGATTTTTATGGATCACAAAAGTCTCAAGTATTTATTAAGTCAGAAAGAGATAAATTTGAGATAGACAAGGTGGTTAGAGTTGTTTAAGGATTATGACCTGTTAATTGAATACCACCCAGGAAAGGCGAATATGGTGGCTTATGTCTTGAGTAGGAAATCTTCCATAATTAATGTTTGGACAGTTTATCTACCATTGTTAGAGGAGATGGCTACACTTAGAATAAGCTTGACACAGGAGGAACCTGATTGTATTATTGCAAATTTCAGAGTGAAACTGATACTCAGGAAGAAAGTTAAGGAGTTACAAGCATAAGATGCAGAATTGAACAAGCTTTGAGAAGAAATTAAGAATGGTAAGAAATTTGAAATGGTAGTGAGGGATGATGGACTTATAGTTGTAGGAAATAGACCTTGCACTCCGAATGTCATGGGGGTAAAGGATGATATATTTGACGAGGCACACAATGCCCCTTATGCAATGCACCTAGGTAGCACCAGAATGTACAGAGATTTGAAAGAGCATTTCTGGTGGAAAGGCATGAAGAAGGATATGGCAGAATATGCGAGTAAGTGTATAGTGTGTCAGCAAGTCAAGGCTGAACACCAGGCACCTTCAAGAAAGTTAACACCATTGTCCATTTCTGAGTGAAAGTAGCAAAGGGTAACTATGGATTTTCTAATGGGTTTGCCTAAAAACAGTAAGAAGCATGATGCAATAAGGGTTATTGTAGATCGTTTGATGAAGTCAACCCATTTTCTAGTAATTAAACATATTATCTTTGCATGTGCTAGCAAAGAAGTATATTGATAAGATAGTGAGACTGCATGAAATTCATTGATAAGATAGTGAGACTGCATGAAATTCCCAACTCTATAGTTTCTGACAAAGATCATCAGTTTACTTCGAGATTCTAGGGAAGCTTACAAGAGGCTTTGGGAACCAAGTTGAATTTTAACACTGTTTTTCATCCTCAAACAGATGGTCAATCTGAGAGGACTATTCAGACCCTTCAGGGAATGCTCAGGGCATGTTTCATGGATTTCAAAGGAGCTTGGATGAGCATTTTCCATTGGTCGAATTTGCTTACAATATTTCGTACCATTCGAGCATTCAGATGGCTCCTTATGAAGCTATATGGGAGGAGATGTAGAACTCCTGTATGCTGTGATGAAGAACGAGAAAGGAGATTAGTAGGACTAGAGTTACTTCAAATGACAGTTGACAAGGTCAATTTAATTAAGTAGAGGCTTAAAACAGCGCAAGATAGAATGAAAAGTTATACTGACGCACACAAGAAGGAAATGAAGTATGAAATGGGTGAGAAAGTTTTCCTTAAGACATCTCCTTGGAAAGGAGTCATAAGGTTTGGCAAGAAGGGTAAGTTGAGTCCAATATATGTGGGTCCTTATGAGATTCTTGAGAGGATTGGACCACTAGTCTATAGATTGGCATTGCCATCGGAATTATCACAGATACATGATGTCTTCCATGTTTCCATGTTAAAGAGGTATAGGTCGGATCCCTCTCATATCATTCAGACCACTGAGGTCCAGTTGAGAGATGATCTAATTTATGAGGAGGCTCTAGTGGAGATTTTGGATACTAAGGAAAAGGTCCTCAGGAATAAGACAGTTCAGCTAGTCAAAGTCCTGTGGAGAAATCATTTTTTGGAAAAGGCCATGTGGGAGCCCTTGGAAACCATGAAGGAGAAGTATTCATACCTTTTCGATGACTTAGGTAAGAATTTCAAGGATGAAATTCTTTCAAGAGGGGGAGAAATGTTAGCCATGAAAATTTTTATTTATTTATTTAGCATGATTTAAAATAATTTTGAGGTTTCGATAGATTAATTATTTTGGAGTTAATTATTATTTCAAAGTTAGTATAAATCAAGGCTTGGATAAATGGAATTAAAATGATAAGGTAATAAGAATGTTCAAGGGTATTTTTAGAAGATCACTTAAGTTTAAAAAAAGACATAAGACATAAATGGAGGGCAAAAGGGACATTTTAGGATCATTAAGGGTAAAAAGGGGAAGAAGAAGCTTAGTCTTGTAATTGAAGAAGCAAAAACGTGCATGAGAAAAGAGAGGAAAAGAGAGTGTTGTGGGAGGAGAAGAAAAGAAGAGAACACTAAACTAGGTTTCAAATTTTCTTAGTTTTAAAGAGTGATTTTGAGGTTGTTCAAAAAGGGAAAAAGAAAGAGGAAGATTAGAGCTTCCATTTGAGCTAAGAGACTCATTAATTGGTGAAGATTCAAGGTAAGTTTATGTTTAAATTTTTGGATTTTTGGAAAAGTTTTAGTTCAAAAAGTTTAGAAAATGCATGTGTTTAATTATTTCAGGATCAATTTTATTGAATATGCTTTGTGGGTTATCAATTTTGTAACCCTATTGAATTTGGGATTTTTGCCTATAAAAAGAGAATCAAGAAAGACAATAGAGCAATAGGACAGGCACATTTGAGCAAGTTATAAGCAAGGCATTCAAGGTGGGTTGCATTTTTACATTTAAGTACTAAGCCATTAAGTTCCTTTTAAGAAATGGAAATAAATGATTTTTTCAACTACTTTATTTCATGTGCATTTATTGCTATTTAAATGTTTTAAGAATGTGCTAAATGTTTATATATGAATTGTGATATTGGTTTATGAAATGAATAATGGAAATGATTTTGAAAGAATAGTGATTTTTGAAACGATATTATGGTTATGAAATCAAGTTTCGAAAATGTGTCATTTTAGGCGATAAGTTTACAAGATGTGAAATGCATGATTATGTGGGTTTGTAGTGGTCCCCTAAGTTAAGTCAAGTGCACTTTGACAAAACACTTCTCCCACCTGCCTGCTAATGACATAGAGCTCCTTCACGGACTCCCCTAAGTTCACGGCTACGCAAGACTATTGAGTAGGATTACGATAGTACGTTCTGTTCACAGCTACACAGGACCATTATTTAGAAATGTATAGTACTTGCTGCCTTTAGATCCACCCAAACCATTTTGTTGTGCTTATTTGATGACAAAAGTGTTGAATGCATGAATTACGTTGCTTATAAATGACTTGATAAATGAGAATTTGGAAAATATGTGCTTTATGTTTCAATGTGAATTTTTATAATGGAAATGAATATTTCAATGGTTTTGCTTGTTACCGGTTATAAAATTGTTACCCATAAGCTTTATGCTCACCCCCCTTTCCATCCCATCTTTAGGTGATGAACACGAGATCGAGTGATTGAGCATAAAGGCATTTTTCAGGATTATGCTTATTTTATATTTTAAGTTAGTTTTTCTAAAATAAGTCTTTAGTTGCATTTTGAGCAATTCTACTTTGTGTAAATTATGTATTTTTGAACTATGATGTATTGTGGCTTGAAATGCCCATTAAAGCTTTTTAAAAGTCTTATGCTTTGATGATAATGAAATATGATTGTGTTTTTCCTCATGACTCTCAGAGTTTGTACATTGCATTTTCAAGCATTCATAAGGGTAAAATTTGTGTTCTGACTTCTGGGGTAAAACTGTATTGATCTAGGCTAAATTATACAATGTTGTCTTCTTGGAAGTTGTATATTATCTTTCTAGATTTTCAATGATATAAAATATGAAAATTTTGGATATTGAAATTGAGAGATATGATCACTATAAGTTAGTAATGTTGCATAGGATGCATATAGGACAACTATAGTGAACGATGAGAATTAGTTATATGTGCTCAACCAATTGAGTTGAGATTTGGGAGTTTAATGAAATCAATTTGGTAATTGAATGTTCAAGAAGTGATATTTCATTATAATAAGTGAATTTGGGAAGATTATGAGTGAAAGTGATGTTAGAATGGATGTAAGAACCATTGGAGATGCTTTGGAGGGAGTTTTGTAACCATTGGAGATACTTTAGAGGGAGTTTTGTCTCACCTATGTTCGTTAGACGAACTTTACGTTCGTTAAACGGATCTTCATGGGTCTGAAAATGTCCCCAAGCCAGTCCATGTCTATTAAACAGACATTAGGTCTGTTAAACGAACCTTCAACGGTCTGGAACACACCCTAGAGCTCGTGTATGTTCGTTAGGTGGAGGTGTATGTCTGTTAAACAGACATACACTGTACACTTTCAGAAATTCGTGATTTTTACCTTCTAGATGGGAAAATATCTCTTCTAGATCTTCACAAAAGTTGTATATCTCGAAGTCCTCTTTGAAACCTCTTTGAAATGACCTCAATCTGATAACTCTAGTAAAAGTTATGCTAATTGTCCCAAGATATGTATAATATGATTGAGGACATAATCATGTTTGACTTATTTGGCCATAACTTCATCTTCCGACCTCCAAGTGAAGTGATTATTGAACCAATAGATCCATAACACATTTTTCTATCTCTCCATAAGAATGGGTAGCCTTTGGTGTTGATTTGAAAAAGATTGATGGAAAGAAAATGAGAGAATTGGTTGGAAGAGCATGAATTGGTTATGAATTTACTTTGGCTTTTTAAGCATATCTTGATCTGTATTGATCAAATAGTAAACTTTTGGGATGTTATAAGAATAAAGATGAGTTGGTGTTGGCTAAGGAGAGTTCATTGAAACCACCCTACAAGGTAATACACACGCTCACGTTTTATGGCGTCCAGATAGTTGGGCTCTGGAAATGGGGTCCAATAGTTCAAGTGTTAATCCACTTACATATCGATAAATTGGCATCATGAAACCCTTCATGATTTGCTCAGATTAAGAGTTAATTCATGTGACCAAAATAACTGGGAACCTAAGGGTCACACACATAAAAGATCGAATGAAAAACAAAGTGTGCATCATTTAAGTAGGGCAGGATCATGGCTTATAGGCCACGATCATGACCTACTTAATGACAAGTGGTAATTTTTACCCAAAATACACACTCAATAGAAAGGCTAAGGGTCTAGAAGAGTTCTGAAATTTGAGAGGAGTGATCTTGAGATTAATTCATGCAATCTTAAGCAATTTTTGCATGAGATTAATTGCATGAAACTTGGTCTTGATCTAACTCTCACTAGAGCTTCTACTTAAACTCATCTTGTTTGGTGTTCTAAATACCCTTACACACTATTTTTTCTTTATCTTTGCATGCTCTCTAGGGGCCAAGGAAGGTGTTTGGTGTTTGCTACAACCCAAACGAGGACAAGATTGAAGAAAGGAGGAGTATTTGCAAGGTACATATGTTGTAATTTTATATTCTTATAATTTGTTTATATATGCATATAGATTATGTATTTTCTGGGGACTTCGTGAGGTTGGAATTTTGATTCCAAAACTTACGCTGCCTTTCCATGTATGTGATGCATGAATCCATGGCTCCTTAACAGACCACTATTATGCATGTATAAGATGATCTATTGAACATGTGCAAACTATTTTCTGGGTTGTAACTGACATGCATGTTCGTATAAACTGTAGAAAATTATTTTTCTGTTTTTCTTTCACATAAATGTTTATAAGATGTTATATTAATTTTTTTTAAAATAAAATTTCAATTGAATGTCATTGCTATTTTATTGAGAATTAATCTCCAATCTATTCATATGTTGGTTTATGGGAATTTCTGGAAAACATAATGTATGTTCTGATTTTGAAAATTTCGTAATAATTCTAGAATCTTTTCTAATTTTCTTTCACATAAATGTTTATAAGGTGCTATTTTATGTTTTTGTCAAAGTAAAATGCAATTGAATGTCATTTTCTGTTTTATTACGATTTTAGTTTCAGCCTGATGCATGTATGAAGTTTTGGGAAATTATGGAAATCTAATGAAAATGCATGCTTGTAAATTCCAGAATAATTTGATAAAAATTTTTTATGAATTTTCTTCATCACTATGCACATATGATGTTTCCTCGTGTATGAGATTCATGAAACCTATTTTTGAAGTGATTAATTATTTATTCTCGATTTTACATGTATGTTGGTGGTATATGACAAGTGTTAGTGGACATATGATGTGCTGAAAATTTCCACTTAGTTTATAAACAATTCCTAGGAATTAGATTCTCAAAATTTTTTATTAGACACATTTAGAATGTGTATAATACTTTGAAATTTTTCCATAATTAATTGAAATTGATTCAATTAATAGATCAAGTCAAAGTCAACACTGGTAAGCTTTTTGAAAGTTGATGGGGTTGGCTTGTTTGATGACTTATGTGTATGTATTTCGGTTATAAGACCTTAAAATTATTTTTATGAGATAAGAAATGTATTATTTTGATTCTAATAGCATGCTAAGTTCATGTGCTTGAAATTAGGATTTCGGGAAATTTCCAGACATCGAATCGGTCTCTTTAGTGTCTTGTAGGTTAACTCATTTATTTTAATAATGTTGGCCGTCAATATATTTTTTAGCATGTGTCAAAATTGTCTTGATAAATTTGAGATGACCTAGGGATTTTTTAGGTGACTATTGATGTTCGAGAATTTTGGAAACCCTAGGGATTAATATAGAATTAATCCAAGTAGAGCATAGCATTTCTAGTGTGACGAGAAAAATGCATGTGTACTAAAATTAAAGTGTTTAATTTGGACATCAAAATAATTAAACTTTAAGGTTCCTAATCAAATTACATTCATAATTTAAATTAGCCGAGACTAACACTAGTACCAAATTCGGTTCAAGAGTTGAATCGAATCATGAACTTTAGATGCATAGTCAAGTCACAACCTAAATTAGACCTCCTTTGTGTGTTACATGCATTAGATGCATTTTAAGGGTGGTTATGGACATAGGCCCAATTTAATTGAGTCGTATATATTCAAATTGTGGATGACTCAATTAAATTGTGTGTGTGTGTGTGTATATATATATATATAAAGTCCTAATATTTTGGTTGAGGGATTTATTCTTAGGTCTCATCAATACTTGAATGGTATTTTAGTTATATATAACTAAAATACCATTCAAGTATTG
>JAOQMP010064304.1:0-10471 GCA_027563575.1 Erythroxylum pedicellare | reverse complement strand
AGCACAATCAATCATTAACATCATTCACAATTCATCCTAATTCATCATCATCAATTCTCTATTATAACATGCCATAATGACTAATATTTTACTTACTTGTTTAGTTCTAATGCTAGCTCAAAAGTCACTCTAAATCACTACTTTAAACATGCAGAATCTTCACACATTCAAGGTGGAATTTGGATGGATTAAGGCTAGGTTCAATCAACAACAACAATCTGATTTTTTACTTAACTTTAAGAAGGTAAAACATGAATTATTTGTGTAGCAATTGGACATGATCATAAAAAAAATAAGGAGGTGAAGGAGAAGAGTGTTTTAGTGGTCTGTGAGAGGAAAGAAGAACAAGAATGAGCCTAGTTAGAGTTGCTCCTACTGAAGCTTACACCTAAGGTGTTAGGTGTCACCTTACTACTATGGCATGTGTCACCAAATTAAATTGCTAGATGTCTAAGGGCATGTACAACATTTATCAAGTAAAAATGCTATCATATGTCACCAATAATACTAAGTCATATTTCATGTAACCACAGCTGCCAATTGTCATCAACTTACTAATCCATTTGCCACACAATTATCAATGCCAAATGTCACTCAATTATAGGCTTAATCATCATAATTTGTATGTATCAATTTTCTTACCACTTGGCATTTTTCCTAAACCAAATGTACATTTAATTCCTCAATTTACCAATCATATCAATTAATTCCAAATTCACTACTTGTAATTAATCAAACTAAAATTCAAGGCGTAAACATTTCACAATTCACATTAAGAATGTTTTAATCTTTTCATACCCAGGAATGAGTCAATTGAGTGCATATGCATTCCTTGCAATGTGTATAAAATCATGATTCATAATTCATATGTGTGTGCTAATGAGATCCACGTGAATGACATGTAATTCATGAATTCCCAATGACAACTAAAGCTCTATCCCTCAATATGGAGAACGGGTTATTACATGTGGTTTGTGGTGTGAGAATTTGAATTTGATCTAGGAAACATAGTTTTTACATTCATCATAGTTGATGTACATAATTATGAGTGAATGTTGGTTTTTACGCTTGATGTTATATTGAGTGTTTGTCTTGTTTCACTAGCTTTGATGGATTTGATACTACACCACCCAAATGCATCTCACTTTACCCTTGCTTATATTACAACCCTGAAAAGTCATCTGATTTATGATTATGTATATGATCCTTAGTGGTGGAGAAATGAAATAATATGCAAAGTTGTGGAATTTTGTGATCTTGAATGGTATTTGAGTGCCCCCATGAATACATCTTATTGAAACACATTTTTCAAGTCTACCTTTAGATTGCTCAGTTTCTAAAGGTGATTAATGTTGATTGATCGTGAGTAGAAGCACTGAATGTTGAATTCTTGCTATAGTTTTTGAAAGTTATTCATCTATGTTTATGACTATATATTTTTGGGAAATATGAGAAATGAGTAAATGTTTTGGGTCTGTGACTTTGATTTAGATGTTTTGCTCTAGGATGATCAAAATCTAAGTGTGGGAGAAATTAATATACATTTATTCCATAACACTTAGTGATTAATGATATGAAAATTATTAAGATACTCACTTTGGTTCATATTTGATTTTAGGTACAATATGGAAGCAAAAGAGCCAAAGTAAACTGAAAGCACTATATTTGAGATGTTCTCCAAAGATTCACACTCACTTGTCTTCATGGAACAAGAAGAAGAAGATTAAAAGTAACAAAATACAAGAAAACGTCAAGAAAAGATGAGATATATGATGAAAACATCAAAGGAGGAATAAAATAGGTGTAGCTCACAGCCAAGCATAAGTTCTATGGGCATGAGACTCTTCTCACACCCATGAAACACTTCACACAATTGTGAGAAGCTATGCATGGGTATGACATGACACAATGCCACCCCACCTATTTTTAACCTAGTTTTTAGTATAAAGCAAAAGGGGGTGCAACAGCTGAAAGTATGAATGCTTATTTTTTTCTTTTAAAAAAAGAGTGAGCTCTCGGTTTTCAGATTATAAGAGAATGAAGAGGGGAAAATCTCTCATCCTTTGGAGGCCCACAGAGGGCTAGGCTTTTTGACGCTAATTTGGAGGTGATATTGATGCCAAAGAACCCAATTAAGCACATCTCTCGTTGTTTGTTGTTTTTTCTCTTAGGGATTGATTATGTTATCCTATGTTTAATGTTTGGGTGTTGTGTGAGAATGATTAAATGCTCTATTTGATTATTTTATGTGAGAACCCATTGCTAGAATCTTCAATATAATCAGTAATTGTTATATTGACATTCATTTGTGCCAACTACTGGTTTTTAATTATTAGGGATAACATGAACTAGGTTAAATGACCTGAGCTTGTGTGATTATTGCCTTGATTAACTTGTTTTCTTAAATCATAATGGAACATTCTAATGAAATCTAGAGAGCTTGTTCTAGGTTGTTCGATAGCCAGGTCTAATTAACGAGCTCTTCTTAATTAAACAAGACTTAAGGGAAAATCGGGGTTAGCAAAACTTATTGTTAACCTGTGATTAATAGTTACTAGGAGAGGTAAAAAGAACGACAATTCAATGAAATATGTTTAACTGGATGTAGACTGAGATTTAACCAAAGAATTGGGTCCTTAACGAATTCATCACTTTCATCAATTTTGCGTGTTTTCTTTAATTTGTTTTCATTAGTTTAGTTTTATATTATTTTGTTATTAAACCAATCCACCCCCCAAACCTAAAGACCGATTATTTTCATTTCAAAAGCTTTACACACACTCTTTATAGGATCGAACTAAACTCACCACTGCTATAGCCATAGGTCTAGTTATTTTAAGTAATTTTACAACACGCTATGTCACATTCTTCAATATAACCCAAGCTTTAAGCAATCAAGTAAATGTAAATTCATTCAGGGTTTCAAAATAATAAAAGGTTTTTAAGAAATAAAATAAGGCACAGGCTTTCAATATTGTTATAATATAACAAAAATCTAAGTCTCAAAAGTGGTTACTCCTAAGGAAAAAAATTAGGTTGGATAATAATCAAAGAAGATAGGCTAGGCTAAAAAATAAGGGTTAAATCCAAGTTTCTTAATTATTTTAAGCCTCTGGTTTAAAAAATATGGTTTTAGCATGAATAATAAAAGCAAGTTCTAGAATCATCCAACTATGCATTGTAACACACAATAAAGAATAAAAGAGCATAAAATAATGATATATTTGCTCTTAGGCTTAAAATCTTACAAATAGGCTTCATTTGTGTAAATAATGTCCTTTTTATTCAAAATTAACTATCTCATTGATTACTAAAAATATGGCTTACAAAAGCAAGCCTATTCTATCTTTTCATTCTTTTGTATATTAATTTAATTCAATAATAAATAATAGCCTAAACTATTTTGGATAGATTTTAAATAAATTGGGATATTAGTTAATAAGAATGAATAATAAAAATTATAATAAGATTAAGAAATTTGAAAAATTTTCTTCGAAAGTTTTGTCAACCCCTTCCTTACACTTAAAATTGTGCAATGTCCCTAATGTACACAATAGAAGCATAGAAAAATAAAATAGCAACGTAAACACAAAATGTGAGAAAAGGGTATCTTGGTACTTCCCTAAATAATAAAACTACAAATTTTGAATGTGAAGATTACATTAAATATTATATACAATCATCCTTGCAAAATAAAAGCAAAAAGGGATAAAATCATAAAAGAAAATAACGATAAAATTAAATAAAAATAATATTAAAATAATAAAGTTTAAATAGAAAAAAATAATAATAAAACAAATAAAGATAACAAAAATATATAAATAATTAAGGAAATGAATTAAAAACCCTAATAGAGCATCCGAACTAGTTTTATAGTTGTCAATCTTTTGATGAGTTTGGTATATTGGTCACTGAAGGATCCTTAAGTCTCTGAGCTTTATATGGCTGTAGAGTGAAAGATGAAACAGTTACTCTAGATGGTTGAGATGGTATAAAAATCCTAAAGTGTCTTGCAATCTACATCACTACCTTCTTCATCCATCTGTCATAGGCCTCAAGTCTGTCAGTTGTCTCCGTCAGTGCCAATTAGTTCACCCAGATAGTGCAATGGATTCCTAAGATCTACCCCATTTACTTCTCTAGTCAAGTAATCTTCAATGGGTATTATTGTCCAGGTGGTGTCGGCGTCTTAGGCAATCTTACATTAGCTGATAGATCTAAATTCTCCTGATGCTCCACTCCTCCTATTTGTGATAGTGGTGAGTCCTATATCGGTGTCTACTTTGCTATATTAGGGTGATCCTCATCTACTACTAAAGCTACCTGCTTGTTTGGATATCCGAACAATCTATAGATGTCTCTTATCAATCCCTGTCTCCTACGTACGATGTGAATATTTCTCATAACATCTACGTTAAGGGTGACTATGATGCCGAGCAGCCTCATTGATGGTGGCCTTCTAAAGATTACCATCCTCCTTGACAAACATATCACATAAGGCCTGATGCATATCATCCCTTTCTTCTTCTCCTTACTTTAAAGCTAAAAATATTAGGCTAAGGTGTGTCATAGATGTATTGGTGTCCTCTCACTCATACTCTACAAATTGAACACATCCAAGTTCTTGACTACTTTGAAACTATCATTTGGCCTACTCAACATGTGACTTAGTATCCTATGGATGTACCTAAGTGTAGGATGTTGTAAGGTAGGCACCTTAGATTTGGTCAAGTCATAGTCTGACCCCTCGCCAATGTTGTGCTAGAAGTTACAGGCATCCATCTTATACAGAAATTCCATTATGCTCGTATACTCCTGCCTTTCTATAAAGTCCTAATCATAGAGGCCCATTATCATGGGGAAATCTATAAAGTTCAACCTCTTTATATCTCCGAGCATATTGAACTATATCATATTTGGTCGGTCCTAATTGTAATGGCCCTTATCCATAAAAAAATGTGGAGTAGACCTTGAGTAAAAGCTCCTAAGAAGTGGGATTTATGATCTCGAAGGATTAAGATGACTCTCTAACATTGATTAACTCCTGAACCTTATAGGCCAAGCCGATCTGCTCCATCACCTCCTAGTCTATGCATATATTGGTTCCCATTCTCTTATCCTTAAGCCTCTAGAACTATTGCTCTTGGCCTCTTCATTAAATAGCAGCATTTTATATTGCTCTGGTAGATGTGCTAGAGTCTCTTCTGCTGGTAATTAGCGAGCTCCACTCAAGTCTCAAGATGACCCTTCTCCTCTATGTCTTTTCTTCAGGACCTCTTTAACTCTTCATTATTGTAGGAATTCTATTTTTCTTATCATTATACCTTAAGAGAATTAAAATGTGAGAAATTAACAAATATCAATATGAAAAAGAAATTCTTCACCACACTTAATTTATATGCTCACTAGATTATGCAATTGCGAAAAACTCAAAATTCAAAATCAAATTAAACTAAAAACAATATAATTAGAAAATTCATTAAAAATTAAAGTAAAGTCAAAATTAATAAAATTTAAAATCCAATTAACAAACAAAATTAATCTAATTATGCAATTAATAATGCAATTCCTAAAATTTAAAATTAAATTAATCAATTTAACAATTAACCTATACTAAATACAATCAATACCTAAATCTTGCAAAATACTAAATTGGAATGAAATTAAACTAGTAAATACTAAAGGGACCCATCCTAAAGTTCCCCTTTTAAAATCCGAGTGAGCCCTCCCAGTGACCCCACGATAGCCCTCCAATTAATATTTAACTTGACCGAAGGGTTCCCGTAAAGATATTTACAATTTCATAAATATTCATAAGATCACACTGTTGGATTCTTTCCAAAATAATTTAAAGCTTATCGCATACAAAGCAATAATAACATAAGCATAATAGCACCCGATGCTACAACTAATGTAACACATAGAGCACATACCCGAACATCCAGAGGACATTCAAGAACGTACTGTAACACACCACTCTCATAAGGCATATTCTCCAACATAACAACGATAGTCGAGAATATACTCTATGGGGCTGGTACATTAAGACTATCGAAATAACACATTACAAACTTTTTATGCATCAGGCATATCTTAAGCAACTTATATTTCCTTTGGGCCCGTTTCAATAAAAAAACATATTCAATTAGAAAAGTCATTACATTTCAAAATTTATGTGTACATAATACAATAGTTGCATAATGCAATGCTTAATACAAATTAACTAAAGACATATGCAGGTGCTAAATGACCCTGAACCCTAACTCATGCTCATTTGTCGTGGCTGAACTACAATTGGTCTAATTGGATAACTCCTCTGAACCTAAAAAATCACATTACAATTTTGGTGAGTTTTACAAACTCAGTTGAGTAACCATCCTCGATGGTTCACTCTTGTTAGACAACACAACAATTCATGTTATCATAAAAGTCACATTAACTTGATTTTCATCAAGTAATATCACGAAACACTTTGTTCACAAATGTTACATTTCAAACACAAATCCATACAATTCATCATTTCGCTATAATTTTGCATAACACAATCATCAATAAATTGTCACGTATTTATACAAGAAAAGTTCTCAAAACAATGTAATCATTCAATTTATTCATATCATATGTGAATGTAATGTTTCTAAGACTTAAATTCATTTATTACGTTGTTGTGACCATGTGTCCTTGCCACTGTCCCGTATCCATTGTAGATATTGGGCTCTTTCATACTGTCCCTTATCCATTGGGGATACAGAGCTAATTGCACACATTGAGCCTTAGGCTCTTTCCACAAATGTCTGATCTTTAAGCTCTTTTTCACTGGTGACATTAGTAATAATTGCCTTTATAATTCATGCATTGGGATGAAATGCATTCCACAAATTCAATCATTATACTCATTCAGTCACATTCACATTCTTTATCATTCACATTTGTCATTGGCCTTTTAGTCTGGCATTCAACATTTAAGTTAAGAAATAAGTAGTCAATCATATTCAAATTCAAGTAGCACTTCCAATGTTTTGTTCATATATCAAACTCCTTGAACATTTCATGTCCAGAATTCAGTACACATACATCATATATCAATTCAATTCAGTATCAAACAGAACAAATCAAGGTAAGACCATCTTGGGTTACTCACAGTACGCTCCCATATATGCTATAGCCTGGATGGTCTAGAAATGTTGGAATGATGGCGTACATCTTGAGTGTCTAAATATACATACATTGTACACATTACTAACTTGATCAATTAAATACATATTCAACTATGCACATATATATGTGCCATGTGCAATGCATGCTCAATAACTATCCAGGGTATGTTTCCTTAATCACAATTCATAATCTTTCAAACATTATCACTCACATATGTCTTGTTAACACTTAGGTTAATACCTTAAATACACTTGATTATGCTCAATTCATTAACGATTCCAACTTTTTCCTCAAAACAAACTTTTGGGTCTACTTTGCATGATCATTATGACAAGGAAAATGGAGTATTTATGAAACACTTTCTTCTATACAAATTTTCCCCTATGTATTAAGTTTATAATAACACTAATATCATACAATTGGATTCAGTATACTGAAAATTATACTTTAAACATTACAGATTGTTTTTACACTGCAACATAACTCTTAATTCAACTTCAAATCAGATTTTGGAATTCTTAAAGATAGAATTAAAATTATATTTCTTCAGGAAAGTTGTAGAAATATGTCTCTAGTTTACTTTTAATTAATAATAAACTCATTTAGAGATCTACAGACCAAGATATGACCTAAATACCGATGTATGTTCAGTTAAAGCACTACAACTAACATATTATAGCAATTCTACTTTCATTTTTTTCCATATTGTTTTAGACTTTATACCAAAGTTAAACAACCTCTTTATAGTTCATCAATTATACCTCTATTAGGCCAGAATTATACTCTAATTCCTCATCAATGAGATCTCTTATTCCAATTCAAAATTATTCAATTAACAGCTCACAAATTATCAAACCAGATACTTTGACATTATTATGCATATAGTCCTGGTTCTTTCCCAATTCAAGAACATCAATTTAACATCTTTCTTTGGCATAAATCCACCTTCATTATACTTCAAATCCAGACCTAATTCATCCATCAATAAATCTATATCCCACAGTTTTCATATACCAAAAACAAAACAGAAACATTTCTAATTTCATACAACATTTTCCAACATGTATCTTCACCAATATCACATGCATTTCATTCCAATTCAAGCATCATTCTTATATCATTTGACATGAAATAAAACTCAGATTGTTACTTACCTATTAGGCTTCCAATTCAACATAAAACTTCATATTAAACCAAGTCTCCATGCAACCAAAATCAACTCAAACTTATGGTGAAAGCAAGGTAATTTTCGGACAGTAATATGAAGATCATAATTAGCTAGTTTTCTTAGCAATTTGGTGAAGGATTTAGGTGTGGTTTTCATGTAGAACTTTATCTAGAGTTAAGACCAAAATATAAAGAAAATTTGGAGCAATTTTGGTGGAGAAAGGTGAGGGAAACAGCAAAAACATTTTTGATGGAATTTACTCCATCAACATGCTAGGTGTCACCATTAAAGCATAACACTTGTCCTAAGGCAAGTCTTACATTTGCCTAATCAAGATGCTACCACTAATGCACTCAAGATGCTGCCATTTGTCCCCTACTAAATCAGTCCACATGTGATTCCTAGATTGGTCCACATGCCATATAATAATTGGCCCAATTGTCATTTAATTACTAGTCCATTTAGCACACATTTAACTATGCCAAATGTTACTCAATTTAAGGCTTAATCATCCAAAATTTTCATGTATTAATTTATCCTACTACTTAACATTTGTCCTAGTCCAAATGTTCATTTTATTTCATTAATCTCCCAACTAATCACAATTAATTCTAATTCACTAATTGAAATCCAATCATACCAAAATTCAATACATACCAAATCACAATTCACATCATTTTCATTTAACATTTTTCATACCCCAGAATATTTCAATTGAGTGCAATTTGTCTAATTCACAATTCATGTGTGTATGCTCATATCATGCCTTTGAATATAATTATAATAATCATGTCGTAATTGTACCAATTTTACTGTACTTGCTGACACTCATATAACTCTTTAGTCTAACTCTTTAAATATCTTAATCATTTGAGAGACAAGATGCTACACATACCTCATGAGAATGGCATGTTAGAGCAATCAAATTCACTATTATGACATCGTGTAGAATATAAGTGATCATAAGTTGAACATTTCTCATTTCATTTCACAAACATCATTTATATTGTCATTACATCTCATAATCCATATATGTACATTACAAAAACATCTGAGAGTTTACTATTCTTTACAAAATATCTAACATGAAATGAGATGCTAACATAAGCAATCTATCTAAACTCCTCAAACATCAACTAACTAGACCTTTGAGCCATTCCTGATTCCAAAATTGACAATACTACACTGCTACTATATTGCTTTAGAAGATAGGTCTCCTAGTACCTGAAAAACAATGTTGCAATTTTGATGAGTTTTGCGAACTCAATGGGTGAACCATCATCGATGTGCTCACTCGAGTCAAAACACAACATCACAAGTATACAACCAAATTCACAAGTATATCATATTAGCTTAAATCAATTCCCGTACAGTTTTGTATACCAAATCACACTATACATCATATCTCAAGAAGCACATTATAATACAAACAGGTCATATAATCTTTTTAGAACAATCCAATCTTTCACCTCAGTCATTCATATCATCATGTATAAAAGTATGACAGATCACTATATCAACACAATTCAACACTTTTTTTTACAATCATTCACATGTACACAAACATAGCATAACATTATATTAACCCAATTTAGTCATTCTTTACAATGATTCACCTAATACATGTAAAGATATATTTGCAATGCACATGAGACTCCACTTTCATTTTTGTTTTGTTATGATCGAGCATCTATTTAACTGTCCCACATCTATTGTGGATACTGGGTTCATTTCAGATGCTATCCCATACCTATTATAGATACTGGGTTTATTTTAGATACTGTCTCATACTCATTGTGGATACTAGGCTCATTGATCATTAAGCCTGTGGCTCTGTGTGCACATTTATGAGCTTTAAGCTCTTTTTCACGTTGGTCACTCTGGTCACAACTCCTTTATTTGATCATGCATATCAATGCAGTGAAAATGCATCAAATTATATATTAAGTTATCAATAACTCTCATTCAATGTGCACAGTCATATAGCACATTCTTAAAATCTAAGTTTGGGATTCAACATATAGTTGAGAGCACAATTTCCATATTCACATTCAATTTGCAAACACTTCCAATACAGTCCCAAATATCAAACTCCTCAAACCATCAATGTCTGGAATTAACACAATCATATCAGTAATAGTTCAA